>SJYC01019544.1:0-20166 GCA_006408675.1 Madoqua kirkii
AACTACTTTTGAAATTAAAAATTCTAACTTCAGGAACAAACTTAGAACTTTGATATTTAAAAAAGAAATAATTTTCCTACAAAAGGATGTTTGAATATGCAAATACTTAGTAATTAATAACTTATTGGAGTTATTCTAAAGAGCAATGCTTTATTCTATACGTTCTAAAAATCATTGTCTTATCTTAAGCATGAATTAACTCACAGGGGGGGAAGAAAAAAAAAGACAAAAAGTCTCAAAATTTAATACTGCTGTAAAATATAAAAACAAAATTTAATTGCAATCTAAGATGTACAAGCAAATGATAATCAGTTCAGTTCAGTTGCTCAGTCATGCACAACCCTTTGTGACCCCATGGACTGCAGTATGCCAGGCTTCCTGCCCATCAACTCCCAGAGTCTGTCAAACTCATTTCCATTGAGGTAGTGACACCATCCACCATCTCATTCTCTGTCGTCTCCTTCTCCTCTTGCCTTCAATCTTTCCCAGCACCAGGGGCTTTTCCAATGAGTCAGTTCTTCACATCAGATGGCCAAAGTATTGGAGTTTCAGCTTCAGCATCAATCCTTTCAATGCAATGAATATTCAGTATTGATTTCCTGTAGGACTGACTGATTTGGTCTCTTTCCAGTCCAAGAGACTCTCAAGAAGCTCCTCCAACACCACAGTTAAGCATCAGTTCTTTAGCACTCAACTTTATTTTTAGTCCAACTCTCACATCCATACATGACTACTGAAAGAACCATAGCTTTAATTATATGCATTTTTTCAACCAAGTGATGTCTCTGTTTTTTTAGGGTTGTCTAGGGTTGTCACAGTTTTTGTCTAGGGTTGTCACAGCTTTTCTTCCAGGAACTATACAGTCCATGGAATTCTCCAGGTCAGAATATTGGAGTGGGTAGCCTTCCCCTTCAGGGGATCTTCCCAACCAATGTATCGAACCAAGGTCTCCCACATTGCAGGTGGATTCTTTACCAGCTGAGCCACCAATGAAATAATGATAATATCTACCATTTAATTTAGTGGCTAATATTTTGCTAATTTTACTAACATTAAGCCTAGGTGAAGCTGAAATTTAAATGATTCTATGAAGACCTACAAGACCTTCTATAACTAACAGCAACAAATGATGTCCTTTTCATCATAGGGTACTGGAATGCAAAAGTGAAAAAAAGTCAAAAGATAGCTGCAGTAACATGCAAGTTTGGCCTTCGAGTACAAAATAAAGCAGGGCAAAGCTTAACCTAACAGAGTTATGACAAGAGAACACATTGGTCATAGCAAACACTCTTTTCCAACAACACAAGAGACAATCTATACACGGACCTCACCGGGTAGTCAATACTGAAATCAGATTGACTACATTCTTTGCAGCTGAAGATGGAGAAGCAGTATACAATCAGCAAAACATGACCCAGAGCTGACTGTGGTTCAGATCATGAAGTTCTTACTGTAAAACTCAGGCCTAAATTGAAGAAAGTAGGGAAAACCACTAGGCAATTCAGGTATGACTTAAATCAAATCCCTTATGATTATACAGTAAAAATGAAAATAGATTCAAAGGATTAGATCTCATAGACAGAAGTACCTGAAGAACTATAGACAGAGGTTTATAACATTGTACAGGAGGCAGTGATCCAAACCATCCCCAAGAAAAAGAAATACAAAAAGGCGAAATGGTTGTCTGAGGAGTTCTTACAAATATCTGAGAAAAGAAGAGAAGCAAAAGGCAAAGGAGAATAACAGAAGCATGGTGACTGCAGCCATGAAATTAAAAGATGCTTGCTCCTTGGAAGAGAAGCTGTGACAAGCCTGGACAGTGAACTAAAAAGCAGAGACATCACTTTGCTGAAAAAGTCCATATAGTCTATGGTTTTTCCAGTAATCATGCATGTACTTTAGAGTTGGACCATAAAGGTGGCTGAGCGCCAAAGAATTAATCATTTTGAACTGTGATGTTGGAAAAGACTCTTTAGAATCCCTTGGACTGGAAGAAGACCAAACCAGTCAGTTCCTACAGGAAATTAATCCTGAATATTCAATGCATCGAAAGGACTCATGCTGAAGCTGAAGCTCCAATAGTTTGGGTGCCTTACATGAAGAGCAAAATACTGGAAAAGACCCTGATGCTTGGAAAGATTGAAGGCAGGAGAGAAGGGGATGACAGAGGATGAGATGGTTGGATGGCATCACTGACTTAAAGGACACGAGTTTGAGCAAGCTCTAGGAGATGGTGGAGGACAGGGAAGCCTGGCATGCCGCAGTCCATGGGGTCACAAAGAGTTGGACATGACTGAGTCACTGAGCAACAACAAAGATGTGTTTCAAGACAGGCATTTTCTTAATTTTATAAACTATAACCAATAAACCACAGCAAGAAATAAGAGTCAGAATTTCATCATGAAAGTGAAAGAAAGTGAAGTTGCTCAGTCATGTCTGACTCTTTGCAACCCCATAGACTATAGCCCGCCAGGCTTCTCTGTCCATGGAGCTTCTTTTTCTCTTTTTTATCATTGTCAAACCTAGCAAGCAGTCTCATACAGGGTGCAAATAATAATAAAAACATCACTCCAGGGTTATTTTTTTAATTCCCTTTACCTGATTCAAATAAGAGACATTAAACATGAAAGATCTGTCATAGGTTTCTATATACTTTCATGCTACTCTTTCAGATGATAATGAGCTATTGTATTAGCATTCATTCATTCATTATTTAGCTCTATTTATCCATTCATTTAATCATTTAATTCAGTAGGGGACTAGCCATAGCGAGGACATTTACAGATCTTGTCTTCACAGAGTCTACAGCTTAATTGAAACATCATGGAATGAAAAGCTGGTGCAGCACAAGAAGCCCTGTGATAAGAGAATTTGAGACTTAAACAATGTGAGAGGATTCCCAGAAAAAACAGTCTTGAAGATGAGTGTGTTTAGTCTTGGCAGAAAAAAAAAAAAGTCCTCTCCCTTGTGCCTCACTGTCAGTCATAACTTACCTCAGTCAACTTTTGAAGTATTCCAAAACTCCACCCCTACCTGCCTTCAGCCTATTCATTTGGTGGTCCTAGAACTGAACTGAACTGAATGATTATATAATCAAGAAGGGACATATGTACACCTGTGGCTGATTCATGTTAATTTATGGCAGAAACCAACACAATATTGTAAAGTAAGTATACTCCAATTAAAATTAAATAAATTATATATATATATAAATCAATAGACAATTTAATAATCATATTAATTGATCTAAATATTTCTCTACAGAGCATCCAAATTTACACAGAGAAAATGTTTTATTAACAGAATCTCCAAAATGTAAAAAATCAGATGTAAATGTGAGTTCTCTGGGGCTTCTAGGCTATTCATATTTGCTTTTTGCCCTTATGTTACCAGAAGTAGGATAGACCTACTTAATACTCCGTTTCATAAAGTTGTTCATCACCAATAAAGATATTATGCTAATACCATTCTCTAGATAAGGATGTGCACAGGGTCAAGAATAATAGAGGCATAAAGTCAGGATGGATTTTAATTCCTAGTTCTCAAGAATTCCATTAAGCTATATGGTTTCCCACAACCATGATTCTACCAATCAATTACTCTAATAGTCTAAAGGAAACAACCAAACCACAACATTAAAGTAACATAAGTGCTTCTGTTTTAGGGAATGAAATGAACAACTTTAAAAATGGAGACTATTATAAATGAAAGCATGTGTTTCACAGAGATTCTGGGGTATTTTCTAAATGCAAAAATATTAAATTTATCTTTGGATAATAATTCATGGGGTACTTAATAAATCCATATTAGAAAAGATGGATAACTTGAAAGATAAACAATGTATTTATTTATTTAATGTGTATTGGATACTATCTTCCCAGTACTGCTTGAGATATGAGCCCGTCCTCTAAGGTGTCTGCTGTCCAGAAAATGAACTTTGTGGGATGTGAGAGGAATGGGGCGGGGAGGCAGTGCACCTGGAATATGCTGGGGAAAATAATACAGGGTGAGCGTAGAAACCTAAGCGAGTACCAAGTTTAGTGTGTGATCTTATAAAGCCAAGGGACCCATTTTAAGAGTTAAACACTAACACAATTTATGTTTTTAAAAAAATCACTCAACTTACTGTCAGGTTTGCAGACAGCAAGTATGGAAACTAGTCAAGGGTCTTGTAGTAGGAAGTATTGGTAATTCAGGCTACGATGGTATCTAAGCAGACAGAAAAGAGAACTGACTTCAACTGGGCTTTAAGGTTTGAAAATGGTCTTTGTTGATGAACAGCACTTGAATAACTGAATGGATGACGATATCATTTACTGAGCTCAAAAAAAAAAAAAAAACAGAGCACAGCATAGTTGGGGAAAATCAAGGGTTCCATTTTAGGCATCTTAACTCTGAAATGCTGGTTAGGCATCTAAGATGAGGATGCTGGACATATAATTTGGAGATGCAAACTGGTTAAAATGAGAGAGAGAGGAAAAAAAGGTTAGAGAGACATGTAGCATATGTTTGGTTTTTTTCCTTTCTCTTTTTATTTTTTTATTGAAGGATAATTCAGTTAGTTCGGTTCAGTTGCTCAGTCATATCTGACTTTTTGTGACCCCATGGACTGCAGTATGGCAGGCCTCCCTGTCCATCACCAACTCCCAGAGTTCACTCAAACTCATGTCCATTGAGTCAATGATGCCATCCAACCATCTCATCCTCTGTCATCCCCTTCTCCTCCTGCCCCCAATCCCTCTCAGCATCAGTCTTTTCCAGTGAGTCAGTTCCTCGCATTGGGTGGCCAAGGTATTGGAGTTTCAGCTTCAACATCAGTCCTTCCAGTGAATATTCAGGACTGATTTCCTTTAGGATGGACTGGTTGGATCTCCCTGCTGTCCAAGGGACTCTCAAGAGTCTTCTCCAACACCACAGTTCAAAAGCATCAACTCTTTGGTGCTCAAGTTTCTTCACAGTCCAACTCTCATATTCATACATGACTACTGGAAAAACCAGAGCCTTGACTAGACGGACCTTTGTGAGCAAAGTAATATAGCTGTTTTTTAATATGCTGTCGAGGTTGGTCATAGCTTTCCTTCCAAGGAGTAAGTGTCTTTTAATTTCATGGCTGCAGTCACCATCTGCAGTGATTTTGGAGCCCCCAAAAATAATGTCTGCCACTGCTTCCACTGTTTCCCCATCTATTTGCCATAAAGTGATGGGACTGGATGCCATGATCTTAGTTTTATGAATGTTGAACTTTAAGCCAACTTTTTCACTCTCCTCTTTCACTTTCATCAAGAGGCTCTTTAGTTCCTCTTTGGTTTCTGCTGTATTTTTTCTGTCATCTGCATGTCTGAGGTTATTGATATTTCTCCCGGCAATCTTGATTCCAGCTTGTGCTTCATCCAAGGGTGGCCAAGGTATTGGAGTTTCAGCTTCAACATCAGTCCTTCCAGTGAATATTCAGGACTGATTACCTTTAGGATGGACTGGTTGGATCTCCCTGCTGTCCAAGGGACTCTCAAGAGTCTTCTCCAACACCACAGTTCAAAAGCATCAACTCTTTGGTGCTCAAGTTTCTTCACAGTCCAACTCTCATATTCATACATGACTACTGGAAAAACCAGAGCCTTGACTAGACGGACCTTTGTGAGCAAAGTAATATAGCTGTTTTTTAATATGCTGTCGAGGTTGGTCATAGCTTTCCTTCCAAGGAGTAAGTGTCTTTTAATTTCATGGCTGCAGTCACCATCTGCAGTGATTTTGGAGCCCCCAAAAATAATGTCTGCCACTGCTTCCACTGTTTCCCCATCTATTTGCCATAAAGTGATGGGACTGGATGCCATGATCTTAGTTTTATGAATGTTGAACTTTAAGCCAACTTTTTCACTCTCCTCTTTCACTTTCATCAAGAGGCTCTTTAGTTCCTCTTTGGTTTCTGCTGTATTTTTTCTGTCATCTGCATGTCTGAGGTTATTGATATTTCTCCCGGCAATCTTGATTCCAGCTTGTGCTTCATCCAACACAAAAGGATAATTTCTTTACAGAATTTTGTTGTTTTCTGTCAAACCTCAATATGAATTAGCCATAGGTATACGTATATCCACTCCCTTTTGAATCTCCCTCCCATCTCCTGCCCCATCCCACCCCTCTATACTGATACAGAGATCCCATTTGAGTTTCCTGAGGCATACAGCAAATTCCTGCTGTATCTGTTTTATATATGGTAATGTAAGTTTCCATTTTACTCTTTCCATACATCTCATCCTCTCCTCCCCTCTCCCCATGTCCATAAGTCTATTCTCTGTTTCTCTATTGCTGCCCTGTAAATAAATTCTTCAGTACCATTTTTCTAGATTCTGTATATATGCATTAGAATACGATATTTATCTTTCTCTTTCTGAGTCACTTCATTCTATATAATAGGTTCTACGTTCATCCACCTCATCAGAACTGACTTAAGTGTGTTCCTTTTTATGGCTGAATAATATTCCATTGTGTATATATACCATCATTTCTTATCCATTCATTTGTGAATGGATATCTAGGTTTCTTCCATGTTCTATCTATTGTAAATAGTGTTGTAGTGAATAATGGGATACATATGTTGCTTTCACTTTTGGTTTCCTCAGGGTATATGTCTAGGATTGGGATTGCTGGCTCATATGGTAGTTTCAGTCCTGGTTTTTCAGTGAATCTCCATACCACCTTCCATAGTGGCTGTATCAGTTTACATTCCCACCAACAGAACAAGAACATTCCCTTTTCTCCACACTCTCTCTAGCATTTGTTTGTAGACTTTTTGATGATGGCCATTCCAATTGATGTGAGGTGATATCTCATTGAAGTTTTGATTTGCATTTCTCTAATAACGAGAGATGTTGAGTATCTTTTCATGTATTTGTTAGCCATCTGTATATGTTCTTTGGAGAAATGTCTGTTTAAGCCTTTTCCCACTTTTTGATCGAGTTGTTAGTTTCTGTAGCATTGAATTGTATGAGCTGCTTATATATTTTGGAAATTAATTCTTTGTCAGTTGTTTCATTTGCTATTATTTTCTTCCATTCTGAAGGCTGTCTTTTCACCTTGCTTATAGTTTCCTTTGCTAGCAGAAGCTTGTTTACTTTTGCTTTTATTTCCATTACTGTGGGAGGTGAGTCATAGAGGATCTTGCTTTGATTTATGTCATCAACTGTTCTGCCTATATTGTCCTCTAAGAGTTTTATAGTTTATGGTCTTACATTTATGATCTTTAATCCTTTTGGAGTTTATCTTTGTGTATGGTGTTAGGAAGTATTCTAGTTCCATTCTTTTACATGTAGCTAACCAGTTTTCCTAGCACCATTTATTGAAGAGGCTGTCTTTGTGACATTGTGTATTCTTGCCCCTTTTGTCAAAAATAGGGTACTCATAACTAGCAGAAGCTTGTTTACTTTTGCTTTTATTTCCATTACTGTGGGAGGTGAGTCATAGAGGATCTTGCTTTGATTTATGTCATCAACTGTTCTGCCTATATTGTCCTCTAAGAGTTTTATAGTTTATGGTCTTACATTTATGATCTTTAATCCTTTTGGAGTTTATCTTTGTGTATGGTGTTAGGAAGTATTCTAGTTCCATTCTTTTACATGTAGCTAACCAGTTTTCCTAGCACCATTTATTGAAGAGGCTGTCTTTGTGACATTGTGTATTCTTGCCCCTTTTGTCAAAAATAGGGTACTCATAGGGGCTTGGGTTTATTTCTGGGCTTTCTATCTTGTTCCATTGGTCTATATTTCTGTGTTGCTGCCAGTACCACTCTGTCTTGATGACTGTAGCTTTGTAGTATAATCTGAAGTCCCTTGTATGTGACTTCTTGCTTCTCCCTTGCTGCTTTTAATATTCTTTATTTGTTAGTTTGATTACTATGTGTCTTGACATGTTTCTCCTTGAGTTTATCCTGTATGGGACTCATCCTTTTTATGGCTGAATAATATTCCATTGTGTATATATACCATCATTTCTTATCCATTCATTTGTGAATGGATATCTAGGTTTCTTCCATGTTCTATCTATTGTAAATAGTGTTGTAGTGAATAATGGGATACATGTGTTGCTTTCACTTTTGGTTTCCTCAGGGTATATGTCTAGGATTGGGATTGCTGGCTCATATGGTAGTTTCAGTCCTGGTTTTTCAGTGAATCTCCATACCACCTTCCATAGTGGCTGTATCAGTTTACATTCCCACCAACAGAACAAGAACATTCCCTTTTCTCCACACTCTCTCTAGCATTTGTTTGTAGACTTTTTGATGATGGCCATTCCAATTGATGTGAGGTGATATCTCATTGAAGTTTTGATTTGCATTTCTCTAATAACGAGAGATGTTGAGTATCTTTTCATGTATTTGTTAGCCATCTGTATATGTTCTTTGGAGAAATGTCTGTTTAAGCCTTTTCCCACTTTTTGATCGAGTTGTTAGTTTCTGTAGCATTGAATTGTATGAGCTGCTTATATATTTTGGAAATTAATTCTTTGTCAGTTGTTTCATTTGCTATTATTTTCTTCCATTCTGAAGGCTGTCTTTTCACCTTGCTTATAGTTTCCTTTGCTAGCAGAAGCTTGTTTACTTTTGCTTTTATTTCCATTACTGTGGGAGGTGAGTCATAGAGGATCTTGCTTTGATTTATGTCATCAACTGTTCTGCCTATATTGTCCTCTAAGAGTTTTATAGTTTATGGTCTTACATTTATGATCTTTAATCCTTTTGGAGTTTATCTTTGTGTATGGTGTTAGGAAGTATTCTAGTTCCATTCTTTTACATGTAGCTAACCAGTTTTCCTAGCACCATTTATTGAAGAGGCTGTCTTTGTGACATTGTGTATTCTTGCCCCTTTTGTCAAAAATAGGGTACTCATAGGGGCTTGGGTTTATTTCTGGGCTTTCTATCTTGTTCCATTGGTCTATATTTCTGTGTTGCTGCCAGTACCACTCTGTCTTGATGACTGTAGCTTTGTAGTATAATCTGAAGTCCCTTGTATGAGACTTCTTGCTTCTCCCTTGCTGCTTTTAATATTCTTTATTTGTTAGTTTGATTACTATGTGTCTTGACATGTTTCTCCTTGAGTTTATCCTGTATGGGACTCTTAACGATTTCCTTTTCCATGTTGGGGAAATTTTCAACTATAATTTTCTCACACCCTTTCTTTTTCTCTTCTTCTGAGACCCCTAAAATTCTAATGTTGGTGTGTTTGATATGGTCCCAGAGGTCTCTGAGACTATTCTCAGTTCTTTTCATTCTTTTTACTTTATTCTGCTCTTCAGAAGTTATTTCCACCATTTTTTCTTCCAACTCATTGATTTGTTCTTCTGTATCAGATATTCTGCTATTGATTCCTTCTAGAGTATTTTTAATTTCAGTAATTGTTTGTCTCTGTATGTTTATTCTTTAATTCTTTTATGTTTTTGTTAATTAATTCTTGCATTGCTCCATTTGTTTTCAAGGTTTTTAATCATCTTTACTATCACTATTCTGAATTTCTTTTTCAGATAGTTTGCCCATTTCCTCTTCATTTGTTTGGATTTCTGTGTTTCTAGTTTGTTCCTTCATTTGTGTAGTATTTCTCTGACTTTTCATTATTTTTTTTAACTTATTGTGTTGGATGTTTTCTTTTCCCAGACTTCAAGGTTGAATTCTTTCTTCCTTTTGGTTTCTGCCCTCCTAAGTTTGGTCCAGTGGTTTGTGTAAGCTTCCTATAGGCTAAGATTTGTGCTAAGCATTTGTTTGTTTGTTTGTTTTTCTTCAGATTGGAAAGGCTGAATGAGATGGTACTCCTGTCTGCTGATGATTGGTTTATATATTTGTTTTGTTTGTTGTTTAGATGTGGCATCCTGCACAAGGTGTTACTGGTGGTCGGGTGATGTTGGGTCTTGTATTCAAGTGGTTTCCTTTGTATGTGCTCCCACTATTTGATACCCCCTAGGGTTAGTTCTCTGGTAATCTAGGGGTTTTGAGTCAGTGCTACCACTGCAAAGGCCCAGGGCTTGATCTCGAGTTTTTCATTGTTCTATATATTCTTTTCCTCTGGTCAGGTACTTTGTCCATTGTCAGTTGGTGTTCTGCAGGCACTTCTGTGTCTGAAGGTGTATTTGTGATATAGCCATGAAGAGAGATGTACTACATATCCACCTACCTCTCTGCCATCTTGTTCTCCTAGCATATGGTTTTGGATGCATTCCAACATTTAAAGTTTTGGTGAAAGAGAAGGAGTCAGCAGAAAACTGATAAGTAGCCAACAGGGTGGATGAATAGTGAGGTGAGTGATAAGTCACAGAAACCAGGAATTCCGAGAACGAAGGAGTCATTAACTATGTTGAATGCTGCTGAAGAGTCATGTAAGATGAGGACTAGAGAAGCAAGCAGTGAATTTGTATTAAGAGCTTATTTGGTAATTTAATAAGCAAATTCAGTGGAGATATACAGACAGTAGCAGGAGTGGTGTAGGAAGATAACTGAATTTGAAGTGAAGACAGGGAGACAATGAAAGTTCCTCAGATCTTAAGAATTTTTGTTGCAAATGAAAGGAGAAAAATGCAAAGGCAACTAAAAGCAAGATTGAAGGGTTAAGAGCTTTTCCTGTTTTGAATGTGATGTTATTTGTACATGTTAAAATTAACTGTATAAGTTTGTGTGAATTGTACAGGAGAAGTGAAAAATGTAAAGATTTCATGGTTCAAGTGAAAAGATAAACTCAAGTGGAGATTCTTGACAAGAACAAGAGTAAAGGATGCGGTATGCAAGGGGATAGGTTGTAATACTATCCCCTTGACAATAGAAGCAGGGATTCTTTTCTCTTGTTTTTTCTTTTTTTTTTTTTAAGTGAAAAAGAGTATGGTACAGATGCAGAGCTTGGCCACCTCCTCAAGGTTTCAAATCCAGTGAGCTCTGAGGTGAAGGGCAATGAGTGAGGTGAAGCAGAGATATCTTGGGTGAGCAGGGCTTGATGCATAAATCACAGTGGCCAAGTGCAAAATGAAAATGCAAGGATCCTTCTTGCAAAAACAAGGTGGGGGAAAAGCACCCAAAATACTATATATAAGCTTTCCCTTTCTTCTGCTGCTCTTTCTTGGCTTGCCATTTTGTATTTTCTTTGTCATATAATATCACTCTAAATAAAGGACAGTTAAAATATTTAATTACTGGCATCTAATTTAAGCATTCCTTTTTATATTTTACAATGCCAGATTTAGCTGGAAATATGAAAGCTCTAACTCATTTAAAGAATTACCAAAATTATGCAATTTTTATGCCAGAGTTAATCCCCAGAGGATGCCTCAAAATGACTAGGAAAGACAATAAAAACTAGACTCAGGAAGGTTGGAAGGCAGAAAAGATGCCCTGCCAGGCGTGGAGTCAGCAAGAGGACTGCTCCCTTGGGCATCTGGATACTCACTGGGCTAGTGCAAACACTAGCATGACTGTGGGCCCTGCTGTTGGCTCAGGTCATGCTGGGCAACTATTCCTTCCTGCTGTTAGATGGATGTGTTGGACCCTGACGGAGGCAAGGATCACCTGGAAAAGTCAAACTAAGCACTTCCTCTTTCCATAGGCTTGCTGCACAAACCATGGAGAACAGGAAGTATCCAAGGTCTTTAAGCTCCTATGCACACACGGATGCATCCTCACCACTTGCAGTGCACTGGATCAAGGTGAGGCTAGGAGCATTCTTCCATGGTCTCAGCCTGACTACCTTCCGGATGTGTGTGTGACTGTTGCTCTTACAATCATCCAAAGCCTTCATGTGAGGAGAAGGGCAACAGCAAACAAATGCCTCCTTCAATTAACATAACCCAGTCACTGCCTAGAAACAGGCTTCCTCGCGTGGGGAGGCTGGGCAGAGTATGGGGTATCAGGGACAGTAAACAGCATAGAATTGATTCTCAGGAGGCAGGGAGGCAGCAAGAGATGGGATTATGCATAAATCAGGACTCCAAGAGCCTGGCAACTGCTCTATTGTCTCACAGGACTTCATTTACAAAACATAAGATCTAAGATAACTTGAAAGTGAAAGAGGAGAGGGGGAAAGTTGGCTTAAAGCTCAGCATTCAGAAAACTAAGATCATGGCATTTGGTCCCATCACTTCATGGGAAATAGATGGTGAAACAGTGGAAACAATGTCAGACTTTAATTTGGGGGGCTCCAAAATCACTGCAGATGGTGACTGCAGCCATGAAATTAAAAGACACTCCTTGGAAGGAAAGTTATGACCAACCTAGTTAGCATATTAAAAAGCAGAGACATTACTTTGCCAACAAAGGTCTGTTTAGTTAAGGCTATGGTTTTTCCAATGATCATGTATGGATATGAAAGTTGTACTGTGAAAAAAACTGAGCACCAAAGAATTGATGCTTTTGAACTATGGTGTTGGAGAAGACTCTTGAGAGTCCCTTGGACTGCAAGGAGATCCAACCAGGCCATCCTCAGAGAGATCAGTCCTTGGTGTTCGTTGGAAGGACTGATGCTGAGGCTGAAACTCCAGTCTTTGGCCACCTCATGCAAAGAGTTGACTCATTGGAAAAGACCCTGATGCTGGGAGGGATTGGAGGCAGGAGGAGAAGGGGACGACAGAGGATGAGATGGCTAGATGGCATCACCGACTCAATGCACATGAGTTTAGGTAAACTCCGAGAGCTGGTGATGGACAAGGAGGCCTGGTGTGCAGCGATTCATGGGGTCGCAAAGAGTCGGACACGACTGAGCGACTGAACTGAACTAACTGAAGATAACATTATTAAGAGTTTCAAGACAATAAGCAGGAACAATCGCAGATCATTAAAACATAGTTCAAGATGTGGCTTCTGAGCATGGGCTTTGCATGTTTGCACTGGTTGTGTATCCATGAACATGATCCTGTATGGAAGAATTTGAAAGAGATTATTGGTTAGGTGCAGGTTTGCTGGCTTGCTCTTTGTAAAGCCAAATCTATTATCACAGCTTAAACGAGAGACAATTCTCCATGATTTTGCATGTTTCTACATATTTTGAAGGCAGAGGCATGAACTGCCTTTGATTCATGACAATTTTTTTCAAGGACAATAGTGAACAGCCTTGAAAGACAGATATAGTGTCTTCATCTTAAGTGAAAGCATGCTTTATCCATTATAAAAGACCCAAACCCCCTAAAACTCAAGATTTCCCACCTGAAAGCAGCTTGTGATCTATGCAGCTGTTAGCCAGTCTTCTTCATGTCTACCTGTGGGAAGTGAGTCTTAGAGAATGGTCCCCAACCCCACCCCAAAATGCTGACGCTCTGGCTACCAGTTAGGCCATCGTTCATCAGTGACCCAAGAATCTCATGTCTTTTAACAGCATCCATTAAAGTTTGATAAGCTAACTTCTCAGCTGCCAAGAAGGTAAAAATTCTTCCTGATACTTTTGCTTTATTATGTTCTCTCTGATCAAGACTTTTCAGGAATAACTACATTTGCAAAACACTCTAAAATCCAGGTCATTATCATTTGCCTGTTAGAAGATATAGTTAATGGGGAAAAAAAAAAAATGGTGAAACAGTGGAAACAATGTCAGACTTTAATTTGGGGGGCTCCAAAATCACTGCAGATGGTGACTGCAGCCATGAAATTAAAAGACACTCCTTGGAAGGAAAGTTATGACCAACCTAGTTAGCATATTAAAAAGCAGAGACATTACTTTGCCAACAAAGGTCTGTTTAGTTAAGGCTATGGTTTTTCCAATGATCATGTATGGATATGAAAATTGTACTGTGAAAAAAACTGAGCACCAAAGAATTGATGCTTTTGAACTATGGTGTTGGAGAAGACTCTTGAGAGTCCCTTGGACTGCAAGGAGATCCAACCAGGCCATCCTCAGAGAGATCAGTCCTTGGTGTTCGTTGGAAGGACTGATGCTGAGGCTGAAACTCCAGTCTTTGGCCACCTCATGCAAAGAGTTGACTCATTGGAAAAGACCCTGATGCTGGGAGGGATTGGAGGCAGGAGGAGAAGGGGACGACAGAGGATGAGATGGCTAGATGGCATCACCGACTCAATGCACATGAGTTTAGGTAAACTCCGAGAGCTGGTGATGGACAAGGAGGCCTGGTGTGCAGCGATTCATGGGGTCGCAAAGAGTCGGACACGACTGAGCGACTGAACTGAACTAACTGAAGATAACATTATTAAGAGTTTCAAGACAATAAGCAGGAACAATCGCAGATCATTAAAACATAGTTCAAGATGTGGCTTCTGAGCATGGGCTTTGCATGTTTGCACTGGTTGTGTATCCATGAACATGATCCTGTATGGAAGAATTTGAAAGAGATTATTGGTTAGGTGCAGGTTTGCTGGCTTGCTCTTTGTAAAGCCAAATCTATTATCACAGCTTAAACGAGAGACAATTCTCCATGATTTTGCATGTTTCTACATATTTTGAAGGCAGAGGCATGAACTGCCTTTGATTCATGACAATTTTTTTCAAGGACAATAGTGAACAGCCTTGAAAGACAGATATAGTGTCTTCATCTTAAGTGAAAGCATGCTTTATCCATTATAAAAGACCCAAACCCCCTAAAACTCAAGATTTCCCACCTGAAAGCAGCTTGTGATCTATGCAGCTGTTAGCCAGTCTTCTTCATGTCTACCTGTGGGAAGTGAGTCTTAGAGAATGGTCCCCAACCCCACCCCAAAATGCTGACGCTCTGGCTACCAGTTAGGCCATCGTTCATCAGTGACCCAAGAATCTCATGTCTTTTAACAGCATCCATTAAAGTTTGATAAGCTAACTTCTCAGCTGCCAAGAAGGTAAAAATTCTTCCTGATACTTTTGCTTTATTATGTTCTCTCTGATCAAGACTTTTCAGGAATAACTACATTTGCAAAACACTCTAAAATCCAGGTCATTATCATTTGCCTGTTAGAAGATATAGTTAATGGGGAAAAAAAAAAAACACTTCTGGCTGCTAAAACTGTGATTCACAGAGCATATTTCACTGGATCATAATCAAAGATGCATACACACACATAAAGTAGCCTATGCTGGCATAACTTCAAAGTAATGTTGCTTTACTACAAAAGTTCTCAGATGCTGTAATGAAGAAGTGTGCAAATTTTTTCTTCATACACTTCATTGATAACAGTTGAGCACATATTCCCAATAGAAGTGTGTGTTCACGTGTAAATTGAATAACTTTTTCATAATAATAATATGCACTTTATAAAATGCACAAAATAAAATAAAAATATCATAAAAATAGAGTAGCATTGATTTATATACATCACCATATGTAAAAGAGATAGCTAGTGCATGCATGCCTTATTGCTTCAGTCGTATCTCACTCTTTACTGTAGCCCGCCAGGCTCCTCTGTCCATGGGATTCTCTAGGCAAGAATACTGGAGTGGGTTGCCATGCCCTCCTCCAGGGGATCTTCCTGACTCAAGGGTCAAATCCATATCTCTTATGTCTCCTGTGTTAGCAGGCGGGTTCTTTAATACAAGTGCCAATTAGGAAGATAGCTAGTGAGAAGTCATTATATAACACAGGGAATTCAGCCTGGTCAGCCTGGTGCTCTGTGATAACTTAGAGGGGTAAGATGACGTGGGTGAGGTGGTGTGGGGTGGGGGAGTTGTGGGAGGGAGGTTTAAATGGGAGAGGATATATGTATACTTATAACCGATTCACCCTGTTGTACAGAAGAAACCAACACAACATTATAAAGCAGTATCCTCCAATTAAAAATTAAAATTAAAAAAACATTGTTCTCAAGTTTCCTTCCTACTTCTTACTGAATTATCTTGTGCACCCTGTGATATTGATGTGCTCCATTTGGAGACCACTGTTTTAATGTGTTTGATCACATTACAAATCTGCAAAGGGAGATATACTATGTGCAGTTTCTCTAACACGTGTAACAATGGAAGTTTTTCCTCTTCCCCAGGAGTCTTTTAGGATGACTGTTTCTTAAAAGGAACCTTAAAAAATATTGATCTGTTTTGCAAAGGTTACAAACTTGTGACCCAGACCCAGTCTCATTTATTTCAATTGAGTTTGCACGACTTTATTCAGCAAATTAGCTAGTCTCCAATTTACCTACTCAGTACTTCTGTTTGCATTAGAAATCTCTTTTACTCATTCATCTGTCTAACATGTAAAGTTCTTTCATTTTTGTTTTTTTTTCACTTGGATTGTGTTAAAAATCACATGGAGTTTAGTGGGAAGCTTCATGGTCTTTGAGGAGCACAATTTATTCAGAATGAATGGGTATTTTTGGCCAGGGAGAAGCAGGTAATAGCTTGCTTGAGTTGAATCTATACCAAATGGTTGTGGGAGGTAAGAGAATAGTTAGTGCCCTCCTTTACAACTGTTTTAGAATTCTTTTGTCCCAAAAGACAGGATCCCTAGATTATTTATGATTTTAACATTCAAGAGGGTTACAGCTTTAGCCTATGATCAAGTTTGAGGAAGACAAGATGCTGGCTGTTTAAATAATTAAAAAATAAGAGACATTAATTTGTTATTTCTTTTTTATCACCAACCCTGTCCACAAGAGACAAGTTTTTCACACAAACTAAAAATGCTAATTTTACTTCAGTGTTATCTTATTGGATTTAAAATCAGGTTAGAAAAGAAAATAAGTTTAAATATTTTTCAAATTCTTACCATGAAGGTAAATTAAACATTTCAGAGTATAATAACTGAATCATATTAATCTAGTATAATTTGCATTGCTTCTGTGATCCAGTGAAAGAAAGGCAAGAAGGGAGAAAGAAATTACACAAACATCAGAGTTAGTGCTATCTTTCACTTGAAACATTTTTAAATGTTAGCTAGGAAAGGGAAACATTTTGCAAGGTTTTGTGCCAACTGGAATTGTATTGACATTCATTCTATTCCCACAGAGATAGAGTAGATGAGACAGTAATTGATTTCTTCCAAGAGAAACCATCACCCATGACTCTCACTGTTCTAATACATCATTAGTCAGACAAAAGAAAGCTTCCTAATGGGGTTTTAGATTCTTCTGAATAAAAAAAAAAAACATTTCCAGATGTTTTAATTATTAAATTTCAAAATTGTATGATACATCATATTTTTGTTAATCTCAACTAACATATAGAGACAGTTATTTAGCATGGAATTTAATTAAAAAGTAGAACTAATATTAGACAGAATCAAAATAGAAAGTTTACTGAATAAGGTATCTAGAATAAAGTATTTTGCCATAGATAACACAGTTACTGAATGAACAAAATGGTGTAATTTAGTTATGTACATAGGGGTATGTATTGGAGACAGATAAAAAATAAGACAATTAAATGACAGCAATAAACAGAGGGTAAGGCTGACACAGAAATTGTCCATCATAAGTGTTTTTAGTTCATATCCAGTGAGTGAAGTCGCTCAGTCATGTCAGACTCTTTGCGACCCCATGGCCTATAGGTTACCAGGCTTCTTCTCTATTCATGGGATTCTCCAGCTAAGAATACTGGAGTGGGTTACCATTTCCTCCTCCAGGGGATCTTCCCAACCCAGGGATCAAACCTGGGTCTCCCACATTGGAGGCAGACGCTTTAACCTCCAAACCACCAGGGAAGCCCTAGTTCATATCCAGATTTAAAACCTGAAGACTTTTAAAAGGGCTTGTTTTGTACTCTGATTTATCCTAGCCCTTAAACTGGAAACTATTGTAAACAACTGAAAAGAATTAGAGCCAGAAATGATGATAAGCATGCAGTCTCACATTCAACAACAACAAAAATATCAATGGACTTGCATTAGGTTTTAAAGGGTTCCTGTTATGCTCAGTAGACCCTTAGAAAGAAGAATGCAAGATCTTACCATCTTACCAATGTGCACTCTCTCACATTGTTCTCTCTCTCTTTGTATATAAGCATTTGTTTCTTTTATATTATGTCTCAGCAGAAGCAGGATACAATCTTCCCTTTGAAGTTACCATCACACTATTTTTGTGGGCTTCTGCTTGTGGCAGGCTTACATGATCTAGGGATGAAGAATCACAGAAGGCAGAGCCACTTGTTTATAACAAAGTATTGATACAAAGGCAGGGGGTAGAAGCAAGATATCAGTTGAACAGTAGGACTTTCATTTCAAGGTCTATTTCTTGAAACGCAGAATACCAGCTTTCTCTTTTTTTTTTCTTTTGCTGCATGCTGCTAAAGTGGAGACTAAATGATTGCAAGGTATGGAGTTTATTAATAAAGAATATGAGAGAGGTGAAAAAGCCGAAAGAGATTACAGAACAGTGCTGATAGTAGTTAGTATCAAGTATTAAAAGCATCCCCTTTGCACACTTGAATCAAGTGTGGAGCATTTAGAAACAATAGAAGCTAATAATAAACTGGCCTGGCCTTCTCCAAGTGAGGGAAAGCTATGTAAATACTTTCAAAGCTATATAAATACTTGTAAATGATGACAGCAAAGTTTATTAATAAAGAATATGAGAGAGGTGAAAAAGCCGAAAGAGATTACAGAACAGTGCTGATAGTAGTTAGTATCAAGTATTAAAAGCATCCCCTTTGCACACTTGAATCAAGTGTGGAGCATTTAGAAACAATAGAAGCTAATAATAAACTGGCCTGGCCTTCTCCAAGTGAGGGAAAGCTATGTAAATACTTTCAAAGCTATATAAATACTTGTAAATGATGACAGCAGAAATCAGGGCAATGGGCTCATGATGAAGCTGAAAGGAAGAATCTCCAGCTGGAATAATGCAACCGCAAAGAGCAATATTAGTAGCACTGACTGGGCATCCAAAGACTGATCTATGTTGACTCAAATACTGAATACCCTGATTTGAGTTTCTAAAACTTACTGAATCAGTGTTGATTTTCTTCTTTTCCCTACCCTGCAGCCACAAGCCTAAGTTCCACCCACATGAGAAGAATGTATGTTTACAATTATAGTTCTTGAACTTGGCAACATTGGTCCTATGTTTCCTTGCTTAAAATAGTATTTGAGTAACCCAGACTCTGATCAGTATCAATATCGAATGTCCATGTTAACATAGGCAGTCCTAACTTTATTCCATCTCAGCAGAGCTACTTTTCTGCTGATGAATTAAATAGCAAAATGTTGTTTCAGGTTGTGTTTTAAGGTTGTGCCCTAGAGAGAAATTCTAGAATCGGCTTAGTCAACAGAACTGCATTTCCTGGCCTACATTTTGATTGAACATGTTCTGTCCACAGAGTGCTTTGGAGCAAAGACAGTAGGTGATATATAATAACTAAATAGATAGAACTATATTGGGGCACTTAGGGTGGGAGACAGAAGAAACAGGACCATTTATAGATGCTGCTATCAGGCTGTTCGAAGGGAACCTTAAACAGTATGTAGTGTCAATAAGCTCAGATTCAATAACTCATTGTATTAATGTTAGAAAAAAATCAATCACTTGGGGAGATATAATTTTTAAATATTTATTTGATCATCAGGTTTTGTACCCAAAGTACCCACATTCATTAATTTCCTTTCTTCACATAAGCTTTCATCCCATTTTAGTATTCTACATTAACAATATAAAGTACACATTACTTTCAACAAAGTTAAATTGCCCCCCCGCCCCAAACACTGATAATCTCTAAAAAGACCAGGAAAAGAACTGTCCTATTGATACCAGTCAGCCCAGACTTATTGGAAAAAAAATACTATTGTTTTAAGTTACTAAGTTTGAAGTGTGATTTTTTTTATGTTGCAACATATATCTAAAAACAACATAGAAGAAAATAAAAATGTTGAAATTTGTTCAGATTTTTTAATTTTTTCACAATGATAAAGTATGACCTTCCAAATTTATATTACAGCTCAGTCTGTCATGAATTACTTTACTAAAGGACAAAAATCACAAACAGACATGCACACACAATGCTCACACATACACTCATTCTCTCTTTCTCATACACACACTATATTATAAAATAGAACTAAGTCAAACATTAAAAGAATAATAAATACTACAAATAAGTATGATGCTAGGAATATAACAGAAATCTGGGTAATGAGGTATTCTCACATACAAACAGAAAGGGAATAATCTGAAATGATCTTTGGGAAAGCAACATACCAATATCAAATTTTAACATACTTAACATGCATATGCTTTTTTACCAACTAATTCCATTATTAGGTACTTATCTGAAGGGAAGTTTGAAACGAAAATATGTCCCCAATACA
>SJYC01019549.1:0-47907 GCA_006408675.1 Madoqua kirkii
ATTCAGATTCACAACATGAACATTGTTAAACATGAACACAAATCCAGCTTTGAAATCTATGAAATACAATTAAGCATGTGTATGATAAATCGTAGGATAATCTATAAATTCCCTATATATTTGTAGTCATAGCATTTTGCTCAACAAAGTTAAAGCCATTTCTTTGCTAGACCCAGTTGTAAGGATTTAGTTATGAAAACATGATAGTCATTGTCCAATTTAAAAATAATAATCTTTAAGGAAAACATAAATACCTCTTAGAGAGGGTCTCCAGTTTTACCTTTTTTTTTTTAACATGCTAAATGTACAAAATTAATTCTATCTGCCAGATAATAGGAACTTTTCTGGGTGACAAATAGTAAAATGCAGAGGAGCACAGTTAAAACTTGAGGGGCAATCAAAGCCATCTCTGAAATTTCTGATGAAAGAGACCCAACTGAATTACTGTTGACACTGCTAGGCTTAACTATTGGGAACACAAAAGAGTGTAAACATATATACCAAATGACATTCCACAATAGAATGTCAAGTCAAGATAGCCCCAGGTAAAATGTTAATGAATCAGATATTAATATATTGAAAGTAAAATCTTGAAAATTAGAAGAGAAAATGGCCTCAGCTCAAATAAAGACTGATATCTCCTTTACCTTAAAAAAAAAAATTCTTCTCTAATTTTGTAACCCATTTTCCCACCATCTTTTCCCTTTAACCATCATTGTGTGTTAGAATGCACTATTTCTCAAGTTTCTATATCTTCTGATAGCATAAAAACTTTCAGAGTAAGCTAGAAGAGAGATGAACAATAAATTTATTGCACTGACATGTACTGGCCTCTTGTTAATTGACTGTCCCCTTAAGAAGATAAGTCTTCCCCAATAGCTCAGTTAGTAAAGAATCTGCCTACAATGCAGGAGACCCCGGTTCAATTTCTGGGTCAGGAAGATCTGTTGGAGAACAGATAGGCTACCCACGCCAGTATTCTTGGACTTTACTTGTGGCTCAGCTGGTAAAGAATCTGCCTGCAATGCAGGAGACCTGGGTTCAATCCTTGGGTTGAGAAGACCCCCTGGAGAAGGGAAAGGCTACCCACTCCAGTATTCTGGCCTGGAGAATTCCAAGGACTGTATGGTCCATGGGGTTGCAAAGAGTTGGACATGACTGAGTCACTTTCACTTTTATGAAGAAGACAAGAGTCTAAATCAAAATGTGATATATATATATATATATGGAAAAACCACTCAGGAAAAACCTGAAAGAAGTTCAAGCCAACCCAATAATTAGAGAGTTGTGGTAAATGCAACAGAAGGCTGTATCAGTATCAATGTATAACTAAGTCTTCCAGGTACAGCAGGCTTGCTGAACACATCAGATAGACATTTATTGGACATTCATGAATTTGCCAAGAGGACAAGTGATGAGCAGTTTGGCCCAAGAAGAGGAGAATAGTAGATCCAAAGATGAGAGCATACCTGCATGATGCTAGGTATTTGATACATCATCCATAAGTATGATAGGGCAGTAGCAGGAGGTAAGAAAGAAATCAGATCAAAACGGGCCTTATATTTATACCAAAACTAGAGGGAAGGAGTGAAGTTCTTTAACTTGAAGAGAAACATGATCAAATAAACATTTTTTTTTAAAGATCACATTAGCAATAAAGTGAAAGATGGCTACAGTGAAAGAAATTTTAAAACACATTTAGGTCACAATGTGTCTCATCATAAGATTTTTAAAAAAGCCTTAAAAGTGGCAAAGGCATAGAGGGGTTAGTTTTGAGAAAATTTATCAAGATTTTGATTTAATAACTTACTAATAACTAATTAGATATAGACACTGAGCTTGGAATAAGCCTTAGGTTTAACCTACTGCTGCTGCTAAGTCACTTCAGTCGTGTCCAACTTTGTGCAACCCCATAGAAGGCAGCCCACCAGGCTCTCTCATCCTTGGGATTCTCCAGGCAAGAACACTGGAGTTGGTTGCCATTTCCTTCTCCAAGGGGCTTAACCTAATGTAGTAAAATAACGAGTGAGTCATCATCCAATACAGGTATATAGAAGGAAGCCATTTGGAGGCGAAGATGAGTTGAAGTCAGAAATTCAGAGGTTAAAGTGACCATAAAAAATAAAGCTAGATTGAAAATAGGAGTGAGTAGTTTGGATTTCCTCTAGCACTTGGAACTCCTACCTAATCAATGACATTTTCAGATTGTATTATCTATTAAGGCATATTTTTATGAGTAGCTGTATCATGTGTACAGAGCACAGACTCCAAAGCCAAACTACCAGAATTCCTATACGTGCTCTGCTACTTGGAGCTGCATGAATTCCAGCAATTGCTCAAACTTCCTATGCTTCAGTTTATTGATATGTAGAGTGGAGGTAACAGTGATTTTGTTTTCATAGGGATATTACGAGAATTCAATGAGTTATATTAGCACTGCATTAAAAACAGTGCCTGGCACATAGTGAGGACACAGTGCTTGCTAAATAAATTAAGCCAAGAGAGAGGCTTCTCTGGTGGCTCAGTGGTAAAAAGTCCACCTGCCAATGGAGGAAACACGGGTTCTATCTCTGGCTTGGGAAGATACCCCGGAGACCCACTCCAATATTCTTGCCTGGGAAATCCCATGGACAGAGAAGCCTGGTGAGCTACAGTCTATGGAATTGCAAGAGTCAGACATGAGCTGGCAACTAAACAGCAACAACTAAGCCAAGAGAAACCATTTGTTTCAATATGATATAATTTTGACCTGGTATAAAGACATAGCATGAGTACATTTTATCTTGATTGCACACCATAATGACAGAAAAGGTTTTGTTTTTGAAAACATTTTCTTAAAAGTTGATAAAGTATTTGAATTATATGCTTCTAAAGAAATAAGGCACATGGCTTAAACTTTATTAATTTTTTTTCTATTGATTGCAGTGTGGTTTACAGGAGACACAAATCTTGTTAAAGCTGTTCTGATTTGAAATTCAGCATTTAAATAGCTTACTATTTTTCACTGAAAGTCATAAAATCTGAAAAGTAACTTTTTGATAATTTAAACTTGTTTTAATTTAACATTGGGGCATAGGAGAGGAATACTCTTATTTTAGGTCAATAATATTCTGATGGGAAAATATAATTTTTAATTCAGTGGCAATGTAACAGGGTTTTTTCTAGAAAAAAAAAAAAGAACGTTTCACAGGCTTACTCTATTGTATAGCTCAGAAGAATGGCTCATGAACTTTTTTTCTGTCAAGATGCCGTTTCATCATTTTATTAAAGTTCAGTGATTCCTTTCAGAATCCCTCTGAACTCACACCCTGTTCACTCTTGCCAATTCATTAACTTCTGCTTTTTGCCTATTAGTCTGTGGTTTTTGAATTTCTGTATCTTTTTTAGTGCCTTCCAGAGCTAAACCTCTTACTCCACTAGAGATGCTGCATAAAGTTGGAAAATTATGGGAAAAAATTTACTTTTGGAACAATTTCATTGTAAATATTGCAATTATAAAGATGACTCTGAACATATGGCAAAATTCCAAAATTGGAACTGATTTCATCTGAATTAATGGCACTTTGGGGGGGGAAAGAATCATGGAACTGGTTAACTTTTCATCTTAATTCATTCCTAGAATATTACTTGAGTTTAGCTAGTAGTGATTCGTTTACAGTAATCATTCTCTTAGTACTTGAGGTAAGAAGAAGCAGAGATCAGCAAATAAGGAAAATTAGTCTTTTGGATACAGTCTCAACTGTTTAGTAGTTTCACCTTAACATAAACTCCTTTTCTTAAATAACTTTATGTTTTCTTATGGAATAAGTAATCTGGCATCATACTCTTGACTAACTCTAAATACAATATAAAACCATAGATATAATGAACAAAATGTCTGTTCTAAAACCTTCCTATTTTAAAATAATACAGCAATGACATCCTTAACAGAAAGCCCACACAGAAAGCCCCAACAGTAAAGCATACACAGGGTGATTAAAAACCTCCACTCTCATATTATAAACTTAAAATAGAATTGTTACTTATATTAAGAAAGAAATTTGTTTCCACTATAAAAATTTAGTGGATTCTTGGAGAATAATTGTCTTGGCCCAGGTCTCTGCTAAAAAGCTATCCAGAGGAACATGAAATCATGCCATCTTTTTATAAATTTCCCCGTAGCAAGCAGAAGCATTCAAAATCATTTCATTTGTTCAGACGATGAGGACTCTCTAAAGGGACCTAGACCTTTACTGCAATCACCAGCACCTGCAGAATTTATTCTGGGGCTCAGCACACACCTGTGAGCCTTCATCCATCTACATCAGAAAAACTACTTAAAACCGGGGCAGAGAGATTATCAACCTCATCATGGAATTTGCTGTTGTATTTCCACTGCCATATGGGTGAGAGATCCACCCACGTATTCAGGCTCTGATCTTCTCATCCCGATACATTCATCACCTTTTCCTTCATAACTGCTTAAATCCTGAACTCTTTCCTTACACTGTTGCAGCTTCAGCTCTCCCACCTGCCTTAGACTACCTGTCAGGGACTTCAGCCTTCACATATAATATCGTGGATTCTATCCCCAGATGTTTAGCTTGAAAATTTGACAGGTACATTTTTTTAAAAAATTATTTGCCTCTGGAAACATGCTTGATTATAGTAATTTACAAAGTTCTTTTATATACACTGTTAAATTTTAAAATCATAACTATTAAGTGAGATAAAGAGTCAACGTTGTGTTACAGCCCCTGCATTTATGTTTCTTTTCCTGGTTTCCAGGGCTGAATCCATTCAGGATCTTCACTTACAGACCCAGACTGAGTTTAGTTCCTGAGCCAATGAACAGTGGTTCGAAATAAAACTCTAGTAATCCTGTTTCCACACAGTAATTATTTAGTCTTTAAAATAACTCCATGGGCTAGAATATATTATACTCTTCATTTTATAGACAAGGATATTGAGGCACAGATGAGCTTAATCAAATAGGAAACTGAGACTGTCACTGGAAGCAATGTCACTAAGAATAGTAACAATGATAATAGCAGTTCAGTGGCAGATTTTATTTTCTTGGGCTCCAAAATCACTGCAGATGGTGACTGCAGCCATGAAATTAAAAGACACTTGCTACTTGTAAGAAAAGCCATGACAAACCTAAACAGCATATTATAAAGCAGAGGCATTACTTTGCCAACAAAGGTCCATCTATTCAAAACTATGGTTTTTCCAGTAGTCACGTATGGTCCAACATAAAGCTGAGCACCGAAGAATTGATGCTTTTAAACTGTTGTGTTGAGAAGACTCTTGAGTATCCCTTGGACTGTAAGAAGATCAAACCAGTCAATCCTAAAGGAAATCAGTCCTGAATATTCATTGAAAAGACTAATGCTGAAGCTGAAACTCCAATACTTTGGCCACTTGATGTGAAGAGCTGACTCATTTGAAAAGACCCTGATGCTGGACAAGACTGAAGGAAGGAGGAGGAGGGGACGACAGAAGATGAGGTGGTTGTATGGCATCAATGATTCAATGGACATGCATTTGAGCAAACTCTAGAAGATATTAAAGGACAAGAAAGCCTTACATGCTGCAGTGCATGGGATTACAAAGAGTCAGACACGACTTAGCCACTGAAAAGCAACAGGGAACAACTGTAAGCTAGATTTTAACCCTCAAATTGTTTTGCTTCTATGATCCATGCTCTTAACCAAGAGTCATCAAATTCTGCATGAGCATGGACTTTGGATACTGCAGCTTAAATCGCTGGTTTCCTTTGCAGAGGAGGTTACTATCATCAGTCTGTGTATTTCAACACTACCCTATGCCCAAGTCCCAGCTTTAGAATTTCCCTCCTTTAGTAGACTATTTCCAAATATGACTATAATAATATCTTCCATATCATATACCCTCCGCATAGTGATTTCACCACTCCTCTCATCCAATGGTGGGTCTGACTTTTTCTCCCCTTGAAAGTGGGCTAGCCTGTGATTTCCTTTGTCTATAAACCATGGTGGAAGGGACAGAGCAGGACTTCCAACATCTTTTAGGAGCTCTGTACCATTTATTCTCACATTTCTAAAATCTTCTCTATTGGAACATTGCTTGAGATCAGGAGGCAGTGAGAAAGCCCAAACTAGCTCCATGGGAAGGCCCAGTGGAGGAAAACTGAGTCACCTGGTCTGACAGCCCACTGAGTTCTGCTCCTAGACAATTCCAGACCTATGAATCATCTAGGTTAGATCAGCAGTAAACTCACTCAATCAACCCACAAAATCATGAAAAATGGATCATCTTATTGTAGGACAATAAGTTTGGGGTGGTTTGTAATGCAGAAATAAATAACCAAAGCATATTTCCAGTCCTGGGTACCTAGATTCCAGTATATCTCATACTTCAGTTGCCTGAAATAACACAGGTATGAATTTAGAAAAGATGAAACAAGCTCAGAGAGATTTAGTCAACTGTTCTAGATTATATTTGTGAGATAACAAAGCCTAGACTTCAACCTTACCTAGCCTTCTAAATTTTAAGTGCCCTAGATTCTTAAACTCACTCACTCCCCTATAACAATATATCATCCTTACCACTCCACCCTTAAAAACACAGGAAACCACATCCTAGTAGCCAAACCGCTTATGTTCAGGCCTTTGAATTTTACCCAAGATGTCTCCCAGACACAGCTTCTCCTGGAAAGCCCAGTGAGACAGCTGACACCACTAGTCTTATAATTCTTTTCTAAGAGCTAAAGTGAATGCTTTCTCATGAAAAATGGGAAAATGCTTCTCTCATGGACAACCACTGGGAAAGCAAGGGATTTTTATAACATTATTCACTTTTACTTTCTCCTAAGTTCTCAATTTATTCAAAAGAACAGATGAACTAATTTAGCATCAATTTCTGAAACATTAAGACTTACTAATTGGTTATTATTGCCTTTGTAGAAATTCTATTTTACCACTTGTTTGCAAATATCCCATGGCTGATTCATGTCAATGTACGGCAAAAACAATCACAATATTGTAAAGTAATTATCCTCCAAATTAATTAATTTAAAAAATAAATAAATAAAAAGATCCTCCCAAAAAATCAAGGTCCTTTAAATGTCTTTGAGAAGCCACAGGAAAATAAAAATTTAAGATTTGGCATATAATTTTAAGTCAGCTTGAGATGGATTTTGTGTTCCGGCCATGTAAGAATTGTTGCTTCAGAATAGTTAAAATCTCATTTTAAATGGGTACTAATTAATTAAAAATCATTAGATAAATAACAGTGGTGACACTAGAAGAACAAGCATGTAACCACACAAATCAGAAAGGAATAATTAAAATTTATTGAGTGCTTTGGGTGAGAGTTTGGATTCTGCTACAAGAGTACATTCTAAAATGCTTTGCTTTTCTAAGATAACAACATAGAAGAAAGTAATATTAGATTGTCCTCATTATTTTTCTAAATTAACTTTCTTCATTCTGTCACAACTAAAAAACTTTATTATAATTGATAGCATTCACTTGTCCTATGTATTCTTTTCTATACAATTTTTGAAAATAAGATTCATTAATATAAAGCTAATGTGATATAGATTTTCTAATTCTGCAATAGGTTTCATATTTTTAAAAAATAATAAGAAATGGTGTAGGCCAGGTAATAACATTTTTGATTGAGAAAATGCTGGAGTCATGAGTACATCATTCTTTCCTCACGTTTCAACAAAAACAAATTTAGGAAAAATAGATGTACCCTATACTCCTAAGGCTTAAGTAAGATTAAGATTATTCTTCTGTCCAGAGATATATTCTTGGAAGCAACATTATAAAGGAAGCATGAAGAATTCTCTGCTATAAAGAAGTGCCATATGTGTTATTTCTCTATTTGAATAATAATATATTGTCATGCTTCCTTCTTCCTTATTGACATAATAGAAAAGTCATCCCAGAAAATGACTTTAAATGTTATTAGAAATTTTTTAAATTGCATGCTTAAGTACAATCATAGTGATGGAGTCGACATAAGTGATTTATACATTTTAAGCCATGTAAATTAAGTGCGAGGTGGGATGTGGGAGGGGGCTTCAGCATTGGGAGATCGTGTACACCTGTGGCTGATTCATGTCAATGTGCCAACACAGTGCTGTAAAATAGAATAAAGTATTAAATTAAAAAAAAAGCTAATACAGATAAAAATGCACATTCCACACAGACCTCTCTGATGTAACTGTGAATAAATGTCTTTAGCTATTTGTAACTCAATTCTCAAACTTAAGTTTTCTTCTCTAAGGTACTTGCTTATAAAGTACTATACACTCATGCATAGTTGATGAGTGCATACATCAATGCATCAATCATGTATACATCAATGATTCCTCTACAGATAAAAATGAAAGTAACAGGTGTTCTCCATGTATACAGGCTAATAATAAAATTGTAATTGTAAGAGGGCTGTGTACACTGTAGAGAGTTCTGGGAATATTTTAATTATTTCATTCACTTAGGACACAGTAATAGGAACATCAGTCAGACATTCTTCTAGCATCTATCAGTAATTTAAATGCAAAGACAGCTGTTGGTCTGTTCTCTGCATCTCATCACCCTATTTGACTGAAGTGCCACGTTAAAAGTAGAGTCTAATTTTAACAAACCAGGAAGCAGATGATTTTTCTTTCTGTACCTTCAGCTTTTCAGGACTACTTTGCCCTCCAACCCTTCGCATTCTGATACTATTTCATGTCCTGTTCCTACAGGACTGAGTCTCTAATTGGCTTTGCACTGTGGGATTAACAGATACAGCCTAAGATTTTCTAAGATGATTTACAATTTAATAGTTGTACTTCTGAAAATTAAAAACTTTTCACACTGAAAGAGTGAATCTGTATCTCTGAAAGGACAAACTGTTGGGACTTAAATCATTAGCACAATGATTTCTATTTGCAACTTCATCACCTCCTAGAACAAAGATCAGATCTTGTTCTGCTTTCTCTTGACATCAGCTCTAACAAGGCTTCTGTTAATGCCTCTTCCTGCTGATGACATTTCTCATACAAGATGCATTTCTACTTTTTATTATGATGATGAGAAGCAATGAAAAATTTGAACAAGTTTGTACATAAGTTTTTAAAATAAATACGGATAAATTATACAAACATACTAAGTAATAAAAAGCTGGGAAACTCTGTCAAAGTTCTATGACCTTGCTAAAGTATGCACTTAATTGAAGTTTCTTTCCATCAGTATGGCATTTCTTACCTACAACATGTCAATTACTTTCCTATTAAATGAAACCTGTGTGGGCAGAAGGCAAAATGTGATGACTCTGGGTGAAAGCTAATGAATCAGGAGTCAAAGAAGGCTTAGCTTCAAAAAGGTCTTTGAGATTCACATTAGATCACATGCAATATGAACAAGAGCAGATGGCATGTCAGCCGCAGACAGGACATCAGCACTGGGGGATTAGCGTGGCAACTCGGTAAGTGTTCAGAAATGGGAATTAAAAACTTCCAGGTTGGCAGATACTTTCCCTTCTCCAACACTTTAAATGTCATACAACTTCATCCTGGCTAAACATAACAGATGATGTTCCCATTCTCCCTGGATTTTGCCTTGCAATATCATTGCAAGAAATGTGGAAACAATCAGACATCCTACCTTTCAACATCAGTTTGATCTAGAGCTGGGAGGAATATAAAAATGACTTGAAGCCAAAATGTCCATAAAGAGAAATTTGACAGCCCTCTTTGGGGTTACCCTTTGGAAGTTACTCTTCATATACGTTCTCCTTGCATCTCTCAGTCATGAACATAAACCCTGGAATGTGTGCTTAGGAATGAGAAGCAACCTATGTGGGTCAAATGAAAACCAGACAAATAACAAAATTAAAACCAGGCTATGAGGTTAAGTGACAAAGCATCTCTGCCTTTCTATTCCCTTTTCTTTTTATTTTCAAGGTCTCTTTGAAAGTATCAATGCATCTGCTGTTGCCAGAAGTTTGATGTGTGATTAGAAAAGGTAGAAGTAGCTGAGGAGGAAAATAGTTAGAATAAATGCTGGACAATCAAATGCAAAGGTTGGGAATCAGCTAGAAACTAAACATTCATATTACCTTTCAAAATGTTTTGCAAACTAGACCTAAAACATAATGTGAGAGGAGGAAAAGGAATGGACACAATAAATAAATAAAGATAAATAGAATAATTAACTAGAAAGGGGAAAACAAAACAGGGATCAATGTGACAACCTGCAGGTCATATTGAAAAGCCCAACTAGCTCTGCTACTTTTCAGAACTTGAGCTGCTATTCTACTCCACTGCCCAAGCATAAAATCACTAGAGATGTGAGCAGCAGAGGCACATTAGATGAAGTCACTTAAAAGAAAGAACTTCATAGCACTAAGGGTCTCTCAGAATACAGAAGCATTCAAAAGGAAAGTTATTGCTGTGGTTTTCTTTGAAATAAAACTTTGCATCATTATCTGATGGTCTCATTAATTTCTAGGCTGTGCTAAGCATTTTTGTGGCAAAGGAAAAAAAGACCCATGTTCAGGAAAAAGGGTTGCTTTTCAATAACGTGTGCCTGTGTGTGCACACTCAGTCGTGTCTGACTCTTTGCAACCCCATGGACTGTAGCCCACCAGGCTCATCTGTCCATGGGATTTCCCAGGCAAGAATACTGGAATGGGTTGCCATTTCCTCCTTCAGGTGATCTACCTGACTCAGGAATCGAACTCATGTCTCCTGCTCTGGCAGGCAGATTCTTCACCACTGAGCTAGTAATGGGAGCTCAATATTTAAAGGACAATCCACCAGTTCTGTGGCTAGAAGATTGAATATAAGATTTCATATACTCTTTTAAAATGGCATTCAGAGGTTTCAACACTGGCCTTCAGACAGTGAAGGAATCTTCTGAAATAGAATGCTAAATGAATGCACATGTAACTTTTGCAGAGAAAGAGGGTCCACTGCTTTACATTGATGAACCTATTTGCAGGGAAGGAATAGAGACTCAGATGTAGAGAATGGACACAGTTGGGAAGGAGAGGGTGGGACAAACTGAGAAAGTAGCATTGGCATGTGTACATTACCAATGTGTAAAACAGATAGCTGGTGAGAAGTTGCTAAAAACACAGGGAGCTCAGCCAGGTTTTCTGTGATGACCAAGAGGGAGGGGAGGGAGGCTCAAGAAAGAGGTGAGATGTGTATAATTATGGATGATTTTCATTGTTGTATGGCAGAAACCAATACAACATTGTAAAGCAATTTTCCCTCTATTAAAAATAAATTTTAAAAAAAGAGTTCAAAGGGACCTGTGTTCCCAAGAAATTTAAAAGCTACTAAACCAGAAAATCTATGAAGTTTTCTCTAAGTCTATGGTTCTGAATTTTAACATTTTTTATTTCAAGATAAAATTAGTCAATGCTTTCTGAAAGGTGTGACTGGAAATTTGAATAATACCAAAATGAAATTTGAATAATACCAAAATTTTTTAATATTATAATATGCTGGGCATTTGGCTTTCTAAACATTATCTCTTTTAATATACAAAACAGGTTTGTAAAATAGGTATTTTTATTGTTACTTACAATAGGAAATGGGAACTCAGGAAAGATAGATAATTTGGCAAAGATTAACAGGGAAAATAGGGGAAAATATAAATTTGTCATAAAATCTATATATATATCTGACTCCAAAGCTGGTGCTTCTATAAGTGTACTTTACAACATTGTGTAAAGACATGAACATGTAGCCTCTGCCAAGAAATGAAAAAAAATAAGAATTTTCCTTGAAGGTCCAGAGCCATATGTGGTATACAGAACAGCAAATGGGAAAAAAAACTCACTTTGCCTGCCAGTGTTTTAATTCATGTGTTCAGTTCAGTTGCTCAGTCATGTCTGATTCTCTACCATCCCATGGACCACAGCATGCCAGGCTTCCCTGTCCATCACTAACTCCTGGAGCTTATTCAAACCCATGTCCATTGAGCTGGTGATGCCATCCAACCATTTCATCCTCTGTCATACCTTTCTCTTCCTACCTTCAATCTTTCCCAGAATCAGGGTCTTTTACAATGAGTCTGTTCTTCACATCAGGTGGCCAAAGTATTGGAGTTTCACCTTTAGCATCAGTCCTTCCAGTGAATATTCAGTACTGATTTCTTTTAGGATGGACTGGTTGGATTTCCTTGTAATCCAGGGGACTTTCAAGAGTCTTTTTCAACACAGCATCATTTCTTCAGCGCTCAGCTTTCTTTATAGTCCAACTCTCACATCCATACATGACCACTGGTAAAACCATAGCTTTGGCTAGATGGATCTTTGTCGGTAAAGTAACATCTCTGCTTTTTAATATGCTGTCTAGATTGGTCATAGCTTTTCTTCCAAAGAGCAATGGCTGCAGTCACTGTCTGCAGTGATTTAAGAGTCCGAAAAGTAAAGTCTGTCGCTGTTTCTATTGTTTCCCCATCTATTTGCCATGAATTGATGGGACTGGATGCCATGAACTTAGTTTTCTGAATGTTGTACTTGGACTAAAATAAGTATCAAGTGATAAAGAAAGAAGAAAACAGAACCCTGTACATGGATTTGGCATATGGGCCAATAGCCACAGTCAGTTCAAGAGCCTCAGTGCCTGGGGAATCAGCTCACAGGTTACATCAATAGCACATTCTCCAACTCTCCCAGGATCCTATCTTCCTTCTACGGTACAAGGAAGGTACATGTTTATTCTACCCTAGGGACAGCTCTGCTACTGACGTTTAGAGGATTGCAGAGCTGAAGAGGGTAACCTTTGTAGGACCAGTTTCACAGTGTGAGACCTGAGACCATGCTCAGAAGGGCCCTGTGATTGTTTTAATACTCTATTGTGCCATCTTGAAATTTTTAATAATCTTTGGAAAATGAATTCTACATATTCACTTTACAATGTACAATGAAAATTATGTAGCCAATCTTGGGTCTCAGTTTGAAGTTATGTGTTACCTATTTTTTTGCTTCATTTACACTAAACTGCTAAGTTCTACCCACATTAATTGTTCCAGCTTAGGGATAAGGGTAAGGGTAAAGCATGAGACCCTTAGCTGCCCATACAGTGCCACTCAGTATCAAGTCATCCATATTACATACTGCATCCCCTTTCATCCTTTTAATCCAATGTATGCTAAAGATGAGAAAATGCCTTAATCTTCAACAGACTGATACTCCCATTTTTATAAGAAACTGATTCACTTCATTGAGTTTCATTCAAGCCATGAAAAAAAGATTCAACTAAGCCATTTCCCCACTGGTCCTTGAGACCACCTGTCACACATAGAAACACAATCTGATGAGAGAGGCTTCATGCTTGATAAGTTATCTTCTGCAGGTGGCTGAGGGCTACTAGCTGGTATCTGAACATACTGGAGCTGCTTAATACACTTACTTGTGTTTCACAGTCCCTGAAGTGCTGAAATAAAATACTATATGCCCAGTTAAACAGCTATTTCCTGGATATTTTTAATTCAGAGGGCAGAAATTTTATTCTAATTCCGTTTTTCTTAAACTTTCCAATACAAGAACCACTTCAGTAAAACAAAGTCTACATATTCTTACCAATACCATCTCAATAGTCATAGAGCATTTATTCTCACAACCACTGTAATTTAAACTATAAATGAAAATCTATCTCATTTTCTCTGGAAAATATACATTAAGGAAATTTGTTTTTATTTGTATTTTTATGCCTGCCACCTGACAATATTAAGTATCTAAAAGAAATTCACAGAACTCTCAGAGAACCACGAAGGAAACATCTTTCATATATGATATCTGGATGGAAAGAATACATTCTGAAATACCTTGTAAGCTGTGGAGAGTAATAAAACATTGATTACTATTCTAAGAGTGATTATATTTAGTTCTTTTTCCCAGAAAAGTGCACTTGTAAGAAATGTCATGAGACATTGAACCGTTTATTTAAAGTCATATAATTGCTTTGTATGTTGGAACATAAGCTCTACACTGAACCAAAAAAAGAGAGGATATTTGAGAGTTGTGGTAAGGTCTCCTTGTGATAAAGATTCCGTCGCACAGGTTATGTAAAATACTTAAAACATTATCACAAGGAATATAGCTTCTATAGCTCAGGAGTCCAGGTATGACTTACCTGGATATTCAATACATATTTTCACAAGGCTGCAATGAGGTGAGATTGAGCTGCTTTCTCATCTGAAGGCTTAATTAGGAAAAGATGTTTCCAAGCTTATTTCTCCTTGTTGGCCTTTATCTATGTACAAGCACTGAATCTATTAGTGTCTACAAGGAGAAGGTAATATATTAAGAAATAAATTGAATTAGTTTAAACTTTTTAATATTTAGGTAAATGAAAGTCCAGGAGTAGTGGGTGGTATAGGGATGAAACAAAGTTTATGGTTAGTTTGATGTACTATTAGACTCTTTTACTAAGGGGTATACACACAAGGGAAGTGCTTAAGAGGGTCCCAAATTATGAACAGAATGGCAAAATGCCCCTGAATGCTGGAGAAAGATATATAGATATCTTTATTATCAAGGTGTGTGTTAAGGGGGTGAAGCAGGAGCAGAAAGGGAAAGTACTTTGTCGTTATTTCCTCTTCATAGTCCCTGCCCCGCCGGCGAGAGTCAGTCCAGACTGAGATTTTAATGTAAACTCATCATAAGGAATATTGTGACACCTGTCAAGACGGGCAAGGTGTACTTGTTGGTTGCTCTGAGTTGAGTCTAAGAGGTGAGACAAGGTCAAAAGATCAGTCACTAGCTTAGAAGAATCTTTCTTTAGTAGTCATGCCAGTAGAACACAGTAATGGCTCGTGTATAAGTATTACATATAAGGATAAAAACCTTCATGTCTATAATCTCTTTTAATCCTCAGAGACCTGTGTGGATATTACCATGTGGCAGACACACCCAAAGGTGACCCTCCAGTGAGTCATGCTTTTGTATAATCACCTCCTCCCCCTAACTAGAGCTGGAGTCTCAGGCTTGCCTCTCACAATAAAATGCAATAAAAGTGATGGAAGTCATGCTTGATTAGGTTATGTTAAACGTCACTTCTGTAACTATTTTATATGAGATTCTGCATTAGTAGAATAGATCTAGAGTCTCCCCTTGCTTGTTTGATGAAGTAAACAGCCATGTTGAGGTGGTCCTTATAGTAAGAACTTACGGATGTTATCTGGGACTTCCCAGGTGCTGCTATTGGTAAAGAATCTTCCTGCAGTGCAGGAGACACAGGTTTGATCCCTGGATTGGGAATTTCCCCTGGAGGAGGGTACTGCAACCCACTCCAGTATTCTTGCCTGGAGAATCCCATGGACAGAGGAGCCTGGTGTGTTACAGTACACAGGGCTGCAAAGAGTCAGACACAACTAAAGTGACAGCACAGCAATGCACAGGTAGCTTCTAGGAATTACCTTTATGAATGATAATCAACAATGAATAGACAACAGAAATTTGTGGTCTTCAATTATACAATCTCGAGGAAACCAACTCTGCTACCAAACCCAGTAAGACTGGAATCATGTCTATCCCCAGTCAGCATCCAGATGAGAATTCAGCCCTGCCAGCACGTTAACTGCAGACTTGTATGACCCTGAGCAAGGGATCCTGCTAAGTTAGGCCCAGACTCCTGATTTACAAAAACTGTGAAATGATACATTGGTGCTATTTTAAACCACCAAGTTATGATTTTTTTAATCCTTTAATAAAAAGATATAAAACATTGCATTTTATAACAGGACTTAGATATCAGATAGGTTAAGTATCCTCATCCACTTTGAAACAGGGATCACACCTACATCTGTCCAGGACCAAGTCTTTGTTTCTTTGATTCTTATCAACACAAACATCAGGTGATGAACACTCACTTTTTTCCCTGAAACCCCAATCTCTAAGTTTCCTACATTGATATTGCTTTTTTTTCAGCTCCTCAAATTTCAGTTATCCTTTATGAAACCTTACCCTCCACCTCTACTCTCCATAACTGCTAAGCCCAGGCCCAGAAATAAGCTTTGGGTGAAAAACAAGAGAGAAAAGGAAAGATATAAGCATCTGAATGCAAAGTTCCAAAGAATATAAATAGATAAGAAAGCCTTCTTCAGCGATCAATGCAAAGAAATAGACAACAGAATGGGAAAGACTAGAGATCTCTTCAAGAAAGTTAGAGATACCAAGGGAACATTTCATGCAGAGATGGGCTCAATAAAGGACAGAAATGGTAGGGACTAAACAGAAGCAGAAGATTTTTAAGAAGAGGTGGCAAGAATACACAGAAGAGCTATACAGAAAAGATCTTCACAACCCAGATAATCATGATGGTGTGATCACTCATCTAGAGCCAGACATCCTGGAATGTGAAGTCAAGTGAGGTTTGAAAGCATCACTATGAACAAAGCTAGTGGAGGTGATGGAATTCCAGTTGAGCTATTTCAAATCCTGAAAGATAATGCTGTGAAAGTGCTGCACTCAATATGCCAGCAAATTTGGAAAACTCAGCAATGGCCACAGGACTGGAAAAGGTCAGTTTTCATTCCAATCCCTAAGAAAGGCTATACCAAAGAATGTTCAAACTGCCACACAATTGCACTCATCTCACATGCTAGTAAAGTAATGTTCAAAATTCTCCAAGCCAGGCTTCAGCAGTATGTGAACCGTGAACTCCCTAATGTTCAAGCTGGTTTTAGAAAAGGCAGAGGAACCAGAGATCAAATTGCCAGTATTTGCTGGATCATGGAAAAAGCCTGAGAGTTCCAGAAAAACATCTCTTTCTGCTTTATTGACTATGCCAAAGCCTTTGACTGTGTGGATAACAATAAACTGTGGAAAATTCTGAAAGAGATGGGAATACCAGACCACCTGAACTGCCTCTTGAGAAATGTGTATGCAAGTCAGGAAGCAAGTGGTTAAGACAAGACCACATGTTGTCCTTGGTATACTTAGGCTTATGAAGATAAATAAAGTTAGGGTGACTCAAAATATCTAGCAAAAATGTACACTTCATCTAGCACCTGACAACCGAGGATCCCGTTGTGCTCAATTAATATTTATGAGAGCCCATTGTGTGTGTTTACAGAGACTTTCTAGGGATTCATATGATCACCACCCTCCTAGGGAAAAGTGACTTAGTGACAGAATAGAAAGAGCTTTTATATACTATCAGAATTAACATTCCAAACCAGGCTGACCTATTCATTTGAACTGACTGGACATTTAGTAGGACAAGACAACATATGAATGATTCTTGAGCTATAGCATTTCAATAGTGATTTCTACCATCTTAATAAATGTTTATTACCTGACAAGTAGTTGCATTTCTAATATTTTGTCTCTGCTGCCAAAACTTCCTGCCTTCCTAGAAGTTATTTACTTCTATGTATTTTCAGAGGATCAGATGTGGTCCCATGGGAGGACAGAGCTCCCAGGTGAGTTTTGCTGGATTCAGTTCCTGGCAGCTGGTGATCCATATGGCTTGGGCTTACGTAGGAAGATCTGGTTGTTGAGAATCAAGTCTGCAGTCAGGGAATAAATGCTGAACAGCTACTGATTGAGCATCCTCTCTGTGCAAAGCCCTGTAGGTGACACAAGGGTGGATTAGTTAAGAATCCTGCCCTCAAGCTAGGTACAGCTTAGGGGAGATGAGCCATGTATGTAAATAAGAGTACTACATACATGACGGTCATAAAAAAGCGCAGAGGAAGGAGAGCTTGCAGCTGCAGTGATTAGATCTGAAACTGCAGGATGTGCAGGGTGTTAGCAAGTAGAGATGGAGGCCAGGGAAAGCAACCCACGTGGAGTAAAGACAACCCATATGGAGTAAAGAGTGTGAACAAAGACACAGATGTACGAATGTATGGAATAGAAATGGAGAGCAGTTTGTATTCACGAGGCAAACAACGGCCCCTTTATGGAGTCTGACTGTACTCTGGGTCTGCAACAGGGCATAAGAATACCTAGTTCAGGAGACTACAGTAAATGATATAAGACATGTGCTGTAGATTGGACATGTGATCAGTTTTGGTCCCTCTGTCCCTTCCTCCCTCCTCCTCTGTCAACCTGGAACATAGTGAACAGCACCAGTAAAATGATATCAAGGATGATAGAGCGATAGAAATAGGCTACAATGGAATAACTCTAAATTTTTAAACCAATTTTTTCTTCCTTAGGAAACATTCTTGATTAGATTTTTTTGTTAAAGAGAAAGCGCTTTTATTTCTTTCAAAGAAAAGATGGTATATATATTTGTTAGAGCAGGCACACTTTCTTTAAGTCTCTAACTCTTAGAATATCTATATGAGAAATTACATAGAAGTATCTTTTCAGGTATATTAAAATATGAGGACATTGTTGGGTAGTTTACTATGATTTTGGACACACGCTAGAAAGATTGTGTGCTCAGCTGCTTTAGTTATGTTGGACTCCTTTGCAACCCCTTAGACTGTAGCCAGCCAGGCTCCTCTGTCCATGGGATTCTCCTGTCAAGAACACTGGAGTGGAATACATCTCCCTTAAGCTGTAAGTGGGTTGCTATTTCCTCCTCCTGGAAGTTCTTCCTGACCCAGGGATCAAACCCACATCTCTTGTGTCTCCTGCACTGGCAGGCGGATTCCTTTACCACTAGTGCCACCTGGGAGCTTCCCAGCCACTAGAGACATGAGTTTGATCCCTTGGTTGGGAAGATCCCCCTGCAGGAAGAAATGGCAACCCACTCAGTATTCTTGCCTGGAGAATCCCATAGACAGAGGAACCTGGTGGGCTGCAGTCCATGAGATTACAGAAGAGTTCTGGACACAGCTGAGAGACTGAGCATGCAGAAAGGTTGCTTCCTAGCTCATTGTCCTGTTGTTTTGAATGTCAGGTTGCCTCTCTAAGCCATTGCTCTTTTACTCCATGTCCAAGGTTAGTTCTGTCTCTCCATATTGAATATTCTACTTCTCCTGGGGTGAGATGGCATCATGCTATGATTTTAAAATTTAGCTTAGTTTCATTTTATACAGCTTAGGTGTATTTTATATAGCTTGGTTTATTAATTTTTTATTTTCACCCTTCAGCTTCTTGTGCACTCCTGGGATTAGCCAATGTTAGACACTGCACATCTTGCTTTATCTACAAGCCTCTGGGGCTACATAAACTGGGGACAGATCAACGTGAGCTCTGATGTCAGACCAACCCAGATCTGAAGCTTGATTCCCCTGTGCACTACCTACCAGTCACTAGCTATACGACCATGGATCTTAGTCTCCCTGGTCTTCCCTCGTGGCTCAGATGGTAAAGTGTCTGCCTGCAATGTGGAGACGTGGGTTCAATCCCTGGGTTGGGAAGATCCCCTGGAGAAGGAAATGGCAACCCATTCCAGTACTCTTGCCTGGAAAATTCCGTGGACTGAGGAGCCTGGTAGACTACAGTCCATGGGGTCGCAAAGAGTTGGACACGACTGAGTGACTTCACTTTCACTTAGTGTCCCTACCTGTAAAATGGGAATAACAGTATTACACATTCATAGAACTGGGAGGATTAAATTGGATATCTATCAAAGTTTTAGCACGGTGTTAAGTGCAAAGGAAGGGCTCTTCAGCAAATTCTATCATCACCATTCCCCTCTGGAGTCCCATCAGCTTTCGTCCATGACTTTACCTCCACAGTCTTCCTTTCTCTGGCTTCCTTCCATGTGTTCTCTGAACCTGGGAAAATTCCTCATCTCCAGGAGAAAGATCTTAACATGCTGCTTCCCTCCCTGCTTCACTGAGAACACCATTCTTCTAAGATTTTCTTTTATGTCCTCATTTAAATCCCTTTCTGATTAGCAAGGATCAAATATCTGTCTGACAAATCCTCTCTCTACGCAGAGAGAATGAATCTATTGTCTTTGGAATAGAGAGGTCTGGGGCTTAAAGTCTGGCTCTATTGCTGACTGTATAGATTTCAGCAAATTATGTCCAATCTCTGAGCCTCAATTTGTTCATCTGTATGGTGGAAATAAAAACATCTTGATTCAACCAGACCATTCTGAAGGAGATCAGCCCTGGGATTTCTTTGGAAGGAATGATGCTAAAGCTCAAACTCCAGTACTTTGGCCACCTCATGAGAAGAGCTGACTCATTGGAAAAGACTCTGATGCTGGGAGGGATTAGGGACAGGAGGAGAAGGGGATGACAGAGGATGGGATCTGGATGGGATCACTGACTCGATGGATGTGAATGTGAGAGAACTCTGGGAGTTGGTAATGGACAAGGAGGCCTGGCATGCTGCAATTACAGTTGCAAAGAGTCGGACACGTCTGAGCAACTGAACTGAACTGATGTTGCTTTGGTTAAAATGTGAAACTATTCCAGATTTTTTTAATGGCTTATCCTTTGTCCTTAGAACAATATTAAAATATAAGTTTGAAAGATTGTTAACTCAATTTGCGTTCTAAAATACAAAATTTATCATAAATCTTTATAAAGTTTTTGTCCTGGAAAGGAAGAATTCTTGAAACTAGCATTTCTTTCTAGTTTCAGACAGAGTTAATGCTTTCTTACAGTTATATTTTTGCAGTTTTAAGGAAAGAACTAAATTTTTTTTAATTTTTTATTTTAAAATATAGTTGATTAGCAATGTTATACTAGTTTCATGTACACAGCAAAGTGATTCAATTGTACATATATATGCATGTATTCTTCAATTTTTTTTCTCCCTTTAGGTTGTTGTATAATATTGAGCAGGTTTTCCTATGCTATACAGTAGATTCTTATTGATTATCCATTCAAATATATCAGTGTCCATATGTCAACTTCAAATTCCCTAACTATCCCTCCCCCTACTCCTTCCTTTCTGATAGCCATAAGTTCAAGGAACTTAATACTTGACCAAAACCAGGCAAAAGTACTGGAGTGGGGTGCCATTGCCTTCTCCCCATTGTCTTTTCTGATTGTACATCATTAGTGGCTTAATGTTGGGGTCTCCTCATAATTCCTATGCTGAAGCCCTGACATCCAGTGTAGCTGTATTTGCCTTTATGGAAATAATCAAAGTCAAATGAGATCATGACTATGGCCCTGACTTGATAGGATTCCTGTTCATATAAGAGACAACAGGGTTCTCACTCACTTTGTCTTTGTGTGTGCTCCAAGGAAAGGCCATGTGAAGACATAATGAGAAGGTGGCTGTCTGCAGGCCAGAAAGAGAGTCCTCACAGGAAACTGACTCCTACCACCATCTTGCTCTTGGACTTTCGAGTCTCTAGAATCATGAGAAAATAAATTTACATGTTTAAGCCACTCAGTATGTGGTATTTTGTAATAACACCCTGATGAGACTAATATACACATTTCATGGAAAAAAAAATAACTTCAGAATTAGAGTACAAGAAATTATTTCTGCTTCAACATTAAGGCAGATATAGTCAAATCTTACCACAAACTAACTGAAAGTCTTTTGTAAAACCAAAAAAGTTCCCAGAGTACCACCCCATTTAGATTCTGATTTCATAAATCTTGGGAGGATCCAGTTATCTATATTTTTAGTAATATGAAGACCAAAGTGTACTAAGTGATTCATTGCTGAGATACTTGAACCATACATTGAGATGTATTACTCTAAGTATTCTGAGAAACTGAGAATATCTAAGTATGTATCTCTTGTGGGCTGTGATAATGAAACAGGGAAATACTTCATGTATTTCAAATGCACACAATTATTTTTCAAGATGAAAGAAGATATTTATTTAGGGCTAATAACTTTCTGAATGTATGCATACCTAGGCATCCATGTTCAAATTTAATAACTGAAATTCTTTCTCTTAGAATAAAACAAAAATGTAATTCACATTAATTTTTTCTGTTCTAATTGCATATTTGTTTTACCTCTACAGAAAATACTCAAGGAAATATTCTTTTTCGTGATTATTTTACAAAGTTAATATACACTTAGCATTACAGAAAAGAATCCCAGACCTAGGAAACTGAATAAAAAACAGATGTTGGGAAATTAGTGAGATCTAAAATGCAGCCTACCTTCATTGCTATTATAAAGAGACCCACATCAGGACCCCTGTTGTGGCTATACGCTCTTAACAGAAGTTTCATTTAGATTTTTTTCCAGTAATAAAACCCAAGTCAGGAAGTTTTCAAGCTGCTGATACTCCTACAAAGACTATGGATTCTTTTAGGTGAGTGTTATTTTGAAAATACCTGTTCCATTCAAAAGATTACTGCAGGGCACAAAAGCAATAGAAAATTTTTAAGCCCTGCTGCCCTTATCATACCCCGTCTGGTGCCCAGCATGATATTCCATGAGCAAATATATGAGCTATTAGCTAAAGAAATGTTCCTTTTAAAAACTTATTATTTACTAAATCTGGAGTGTGTCTCAGAACATTACCTACTCATGTCCTTCAAATCTTCAGCCTGTAGATTCTTAGCTAAGAGGACAACTTTGAGTATATTAAGACCTACTTTACTAAAACTCCATTGCGTTGATCCTTCTAAAAGAGGTTAAGTCAAGCCAAAATAAAGACATCCTTCTTATGCACTGATATCCAATTGGGTTTAAGAACCATACTATTTTGGTGTCCTGATTTTCTGAAAGAAAATTACTAGTTTAAGGCAATCAGTAGGCTTCCCATGTGGTGCTAGTGGTAAAAAAAAAAAAACAAACCCCATCTGCCAATGCAAGAGAACTAAGAGACACAGGTTCCACCCCGGGGTTAGGAAGATCCCTTAGAGGAGGGCATGGCAACTCACTCCAGTATTTTTGCCTAGAAAATCCCATTGACACGGGAGCCTAGTGCGCTACAGTCCACAGGATCACAAAGAGGTATACACAGCTGAAGTGACTTAGCATGTCCACACAAAAGGCAATTAATGATACAGTCAGTCAGAAGCTCAGGCAAAGTAAAGGAATACTGCAGGCAGACATAACCAACCTTAAAGACTCAATTTTCCCTACCTTCAGAAAAAAATTTTGTTTTTGAAAATAGTTTTAGAAAATGCAGACCTAAACATAGTAAACTTGAAGATTAAAACAATTAACATTCATTTACTATTTTATATATTTTTTTAAACAATGTCAGGAACTAGTTTTTCTTCCTTTACCTTTTGTTTTCTTTCTTTTACCTGTCATCTGTACTCTTCTTAGAGTGTGGATTTTTGTGATTTAAATGTAGTCCTAAATTTCTTTTTCTTTTCTTTTTGAAATAAGTCTGAACTCCTCTTTTTTCCTCTGGTCAAATCTCCTATACACAACCACCCCTACACATTTTACTACTGCTTTACTAGGTTACATCCCTACTCCAATGACAATTTCATTGATCAGTTAACAAAAGCCACTTGGTCGGTCACCTTCTATAAAAATAATCTCCTCCCAAATTTGTGAGATGACAGTTTAAACATAATTTTTATTAAGTTACTAGTGAATTTAAGATATTTCTCCCCACAATAACTATAAAACAAGCAAACTAGATCTTAACTGTAAGAAAGTGATTAAGATAGTCTCTCTAGAGTCCATAATGCTGTGGTTAATGCTTCTTAACAGAGGTATATTGTCTCCATGGAGCTATAGCACCACATCATTTTTCTCAAAAACTTACTTGATGAAACAATATTTGTATAATATGACAACAGCTATTAAGAAAAAAATGATATTTGAGAAATACTGTAGCAGTTAAAATTTATCAGATGTATATAGTCTAAAGTTTGTCTTGGAATAGGTGAGACAAAAATAGAGACATTACTTTGCCAACGTAAGTCCGTCTAGTCAAGGTTATGGTTTTTCCAGTAGTCACGTATGGATGCGAGAGTTGGACTGTGAATTAGGCTGAGCACCGAAGAACTCATATTTTTGAACTGTGGTGTTAGAGAGGACTCTTGAGAGTTCCTTGGACTGCAAGGAGATCCAACCAGTCCATTCTAGAGGAGATCATTCCTGGGCATTCTTTGGAAGGAATGATGTTGAAGTTGAAATTCCAGTACTTTGGCTACCTCATGCAAAGAGTTGACTCATTGGAAAAGACTCTGATGCTGAGATGGATTAGGGGCAGGAAGAGAAGGGGACAACAGAAGATGAGATGGCGGGATGGCATCACCAACTCGATGGACATGAGTTTGAGTGAACTCCGGGAGATGGTTATGGACAGGGAGGCCTGGCGTGCTGTGATTTATGGAGCCGCAAAGAGTTGGACACAACTGAGCAACTGAACTGAACCAAACTGAACTGAACTGAACGGAAATATGTAGTGCTTCAAAATTATGTGTTATGCCTATACAAGGACTATGCTAACATTCTGTTCCTTTGTATATTTTCGGTATATGTGCTAACTAAGCAAGCACAACTGATTTACTTTTGTAAGGCATTGCAGATCATTGAACACACTAGTATAGTTTGTTATTTCCAATGGGAGGAATAAAATGTAGCCAAAATATATTTGACCAAAAATTCCACCCCTCATTCCCTCATTCATTGCCCTTACTGTCTTCACCCTAGAAATCTTCCTTTGAAAAATACTCTGGGTGCACAGCTGAGAAAATCCACTCTAGACTGGACCTTCACAATATGATATGTCAAATAAAACATCAAAAGCACAGGCCAATACAGTAGAACTTTGGAGTCAAACAGAATTGGCTTATAATTCATTTGTCAATTATATAACTTGCTGAATTACTTAAGGATGTTTTTCAAATCTCTCAGAAATATGTTCTGCATCTTTAAAATGGAAGAGACAATGCTATGCATCTTGTTGACAACATTTTCACAAGTCCTTGTACATACTCATACCATTCATAAAGCACCTACTAAATGCTATAGTCAACTTAGAGCATATTAGGAAAGATAACAGTAAGTCAGAAAATTTGATTACACATTATTGGTTGTGAAATCTTGCTGGATTTAAGCAAATGCTCACTTTTTTATAGAAAATTTGTGATCATTTTTAAACAAGTGTTTTTTCCTGAGTTTAAGGACCTTTAAAATAGAGGTCATGTGCATCTTTCCATGTATCTGAAAAATAGTAGCTAATCAATTCTGATAAAATTCACTGAAAAATATTATATCACAATGTCTGGACAATCCTTTCCAACTATTCATGCCTAATACAGCAAATTTTCATCTGTTATTAAATTATGAATAATATGTTAGAGTAATTTATTAGTCAATTTATATATATAATGACAATTTAAAATCTAATTTGCATGAAGTTCAATAATTATTGAATGCAATTCATCAGTTCCTTTACAGATTGATATGTAAATATCTGGGTACTATTATAAAGTGGAATCAAATTCTATTAAAAGCAAGTTTCTGTAATTTAGAAGCACCTATAACTTTTTTAAACAACTGTATTCACTGCCTTAAGGCTTTTTAATGTGATTATTTGGTAGAAATTCAGACTTAGGAAGAAAGTAGGGAAAACCACTAGACCATTCAGGTATGACCTAAATCAAATCTTTACAATTATACAGTGCATGTGACAAATAGATTCAAGGGTTATAATCAGCTCCAGTTTCATCCATCTCATTAGACCTGAGTCAATTTTTTTTTTCATTTATTTAATTTTTTAAAATTATAGTATAATTGCTTTACAATGTTTTGCTGGTTTCTGCTGTACAACAAAGTGAATCGGCTATATGTATACATACACACAAAAATGTAAATGTACAGCTATATATATACATGTATCCCCTCCCTCTTAAGTCCCCGTCCCATGACACTCCAGTCCCACCACTCTAGGTCATCAGTGAGCTCCCTGTGCTATATGGCAGTTTCCTAACAGCCATCAATTTTATACATGATAGTGTTTATATGTCAGTGCTGCTCTCTGTTTGTCCCACCCTCTCCTAACCCTACTGTGTCCACAAGTCTTCTCTACCTATGCAGCTCTATTCCTGCCTTGCAAATATGTTCATCAGTACCATTTTTTCTAGATTTCACATATATACAATATTTGCTTTTCTCTTTCAGACTTACTTCACTCTGTGTGACAGATTCTAGGGTCATCCACATCTCTACAAATAACCCAGGTTCCTTCTTTTTTATGACCTACTAACATTTCATTCTATATATGTACCACGTCTTTATTTTGGAGGAGATGCTAAGAAGCAGGCATGAAGGAATTTGGAGAAGGAGTCAGGGAAAAGAAAAAGACAGTAAAGGCTCTTCTAGAATGGGCAGCTGGGCCTCCCTTATATTGAGGACTTTCTGAGGAATTGTGTAGCATGCATCTCAGAACTGTCCCTTCAAAGTATGGGAGGCTGGTTAAGGTCACTCAGGGAAGTGATAACTCACCACACATCCAGACTGGCCTCCAGATGGCTCCCACAGCTTCAGATAAAGTCCAGATCCTTTGCTCTCTCTTTCTAGAGAAAATGTCAGCAATGCATGAAATACTTCAAAACCTATGTTTTTACTCTTTGTTCCCTAACAAATGGACCTAGAATCTCTGATCCCATCCCCCAGCTGCCAGCTCTTTCACAATATATCACATTCTTTTTTAAAATATTTTAAATCTAGTTGCCTAATTTCAAAAAACATGTATGGCCTTTTTGGAATAAATTAATCTTTTCCAAATAACTAGTAACAAATGAACTATGTGTGTGCATGTATATGTATATTGTACTTAAATGAGATAAACCAAACAAATTATTCAGATATGTTCAAAGTGCATCAAATATTTGGAGGGTGTAGTTTAAATTAGTAATAGTTTCAATATAGTTATAAGTTATTTATAAGATATGACATGTTTGTTGTTATTGTTTTTCAGTTGCTAAGTCACATCTGACTTTGCCACACCATGGATTGCAATATGCCAGGCTCCCCTGTCCTTCACTGTCTTCTGGAGTTTGCTCAGATTCATATTCATTGAGTTGGTGATGCTATCCAACCATCTCATCCTCTATTGCTCGTATCTCCTTTTGCCTTCAATCTTTCTCAGCATCAGGGTCTATTCCAATGAGTTGGCTTTTTGCATCAAGTGGCCAAAGTATTGAAGCTTTAGCTTCAGTCCTTCCAATGACTATTCAGGGTTGATTTCCTTAGGATTGACTGATTTACTCTCTTTGCTGTCCAAGGGAGTCTCAATAGTCCTCTCCAGCACCACAATTAGAAAGAATCAATTCTTTGGCAGTCAGCCTTTTTTATAGGCTGACAGTCCAACTCTCACATCTGTACCTGACTACTGGAAAAACCATAGCTTTGACTATATAAACCTTTGTCAGCAAAGTAATGTCTCTGTTTTTTAATATGCTGTCTAGGTTTGTCATAGCTTTCCTTCCAAAGAGCAAGTGCCTTTTAATTTCCTGGCTGCAGTCACCATCTGCAGTGACTTTGGAACCCAAGAAAATAAAATCTGTCACTGCTTCCATTTTTTTCCCATTCTATTTGCTATGAAGTTATGGGACCAGATGCCTTTGATCTTAGTTTTTTGAATGTTGAGTTTTAAGTCAGCTTTTCCACTCTCCTCTTTTACCCTCATCAAGAAGCTCTTTAGTTCCTCTCCACTTTCTGCCAGTAGGGTAGTACCATATGCATATCTGAGTGTGTTGATGTTTCTCCTATGTCTTGATTCCAGTTTATGCTTCATCCAGCCAGGCATAGTATAATGTCCTCTGCATATAAGTGAAATAAGCAGGATGACAACATACAGCCTTGTCATATCCCTTTCTTAATTTTGAACCAGTCTGTTCCACATCTGGTTCTAACTGTGGCTTCTTGACCCACATACAAGTTTCTCAGGAGGCAGGTAAGATGGTCTGGTATTCCCATCTCTTTAAGAATTTTCCAGTTTATTGTGATCCATACAGTCAAGTGCATTAGTGTAGTTAATGAAGCAGAAGTAAATGTTTTTCTGGAATTCCCTTGGTTTTTCTATGATCCAAAGGATATTGTTGGTCTCTGGTTCCTCTGTCTTTTCTAAATCCAGCTTGTATATCTAGAATTTCTCAGTTCATGTACTACTGAGGCCTATGACAAGACATGTTAGGGACCATTAAATATGTTTGAAAACAGATGAGATGGTAATAGTATATGAAAATCTTTTGTGTTGGAGGTTTGTTTTCACTAAGATATTCCATTTTATTATGAATTTTAGAAACTGTTATCTTCAGAGTTGATCAAATTGATACTACTAAGTTTGATCTCCTTGGTTTGATGTACTCATCTGCTTTTAATTTTGAGGATGCTTAAGAGCATAATGAATATTCAAGAGAGATCTGATTATTGAAAGGGAGAAATGAAGAATGGCAGAAATAGTTTATTTTTAAGTAATTTAACCATTTCAAAGTATTTCCATATTATTTAGCTCTTATCCTCATCTACTCAGTTGTTTTAATAGACAGTAACTACTAAACCCTCTATGTGCCAGATCTGTGGCAGGCACTTGGAGGTAAAGATTCAAAAAACCTATCTCTACTTTGAGAAACTCTGGTAGCAGGGTTCTGGCATGCGTGGTGAGGTCCTTCTGTGTGATGAGGGAATGAGACCAAAGAGATGAAACAAGAGAGCAGGTTGTCAGCATTTGAAAGGGCTAAAATTTCAATCATGTCTCCAGCTTAAGCAGGAAGCCCAGATATTTTTTTTTTAAGATGGTACATTTAATAACAGTTTCACTTGGCATTTAGACCTAGGATGTTGATTTCTGAGCCAGGCCTGACCCAGTGGGAAAATAGTAGGAGAACAGAACATGTAAGAATTTCCACTTACTTATCTTCAGGGAGTGTTTTTCTTTGACTTCACTTGACTTTGCACTCCTCTGCATGTGTTAGCTATGTACATTTTAAATTTAATTTTTCAGTCTCTTATTTAGGAGGACCCTGTACTGTGCTGTGCCATGAAGATTCTGAATGGCCTCTGCATATTTATCATGCATTGCTTTCTTCATCTTAGATATTCAAATGACTAGGATACACCTTGAAGCTTTAACTCTGATTAACACAAGATGGGGTCCAGTTGGATGATGTCCTCATCCTTATGGAAGGGGCTTCCCTGATGGCTCATCAGTAAAGAATCTGCCTCACAGCAAGAGTCGCAATAGATGCAGGTTTGATCCCTGGGTCAGGAAGATCTACTGGAGGAGGGAATGGCAACCCACTCCAGTATTTTTGCCTAGAGAATCCCATGGACAGAGGAGCCTGGCAGGGTACAGGCCATAGGATCACAAAGAGTCAGACAGTACTGAAAGGCAGGCATCTTTATAAAAGGCAGGCCAGACTTCCAACAAGTTTTCTGCTCTTTTAGCATATTTGTTCATGAAAATTGTCTGGCTCTAGCCTTACTCAGGCAACTGATGTAAGAACTCAGTGAAATATTCCTTATCTTTGCTGCTTTCTTAGAAATTTTGCTTGACTTCTTGGTAAAAGTGGAGTCAAAGTTAGACCAAACTTCATTTTATCCTCACCTCAGTTTACCAATGGCAGGGACATATTTATTCAGAGGCAACTTTTTCTCCTTCTGTCCCCTAGTTCAGAGAAATATTGAGTGGTTTCACTCATGCAATTGTCAGGGAGTCCCTGAGCAAACTGGTTCTCACCACAGCCAAGATCACGGCCTGTCTTTTTGCAGCCTCCCAACCTCCATTCATCTGTTTGACATCAGTCCAGGTTCGCATGCCCCATCCTGGACCTGATGGCAGGTGTATCTTTTCTCATTTGCTCCTGGGTATTCCTCCCTGGATTTTGTATTACCCTCTAGCTCAATAAGCCCTTCAGCCCAACCTCCCTAGCTCCAAAGAGGGGAGAGAAAATAGGTGTGGAAGAGCATTACTTGCTCTCTACAGTGTCTGATCATGCTGGGAATTTTCTCAGCATGCTGTTATGGATGCTCTTTCTGATCAATCACCCTTGGAATTTGAACAGGGAGGCCAACTGTGGAGGGAGCAGATATATCTGCCATTTATTGAGGATCTGCCATCCTCTATTCTGTATTCTCTGTTCTGCATACAAACTGCACTTTACATGAAATTCCTGTGTGGCAGTGATTATAATCCCCACTTTTCAGGAAATGAAAATGAGTTTCAAGAAGGTTATATGACTTGCCAAATGTCATATCATTTGTAAGTGACAGGATTTGAGCCTTACTCCAAGCCCATACTCCGTACAGAACAGCTACATCTCACCCGATCTGAACTAGACATGTGCTTCTGGAAGGAGTGCCTGATGGAGAGTGGGGGCAGTGGGTGTTCAGGAAGTACATTGGGCAAGCAGCTGGCCCCGAGGCAGTGTATCATCCCTAAAGGAAGAATGTAGGAGTATAGGGAGCCTTGTGAGATCTGTCTTTGGTTCCCAGGGCTAAGCCTGATGCTTGAGGTCAGCCACACTCTAATCCAGGGGACAAGGCAGGAACTTTTGCATGAGGAATGTAGTCACTGGAGAGCAAAAGTCAGTCCTGCTGGGAGAACTGGTTTTGACAGTTGAGTCAGAGTCTTACAGAACCAGTATGAAGCCCTTTTCTGAAGACAACTATGAAACTCCTCCAATACATCATCACTAAGTAGCAGGCTCAGGGGTGTATTTTGCTTCCAGACCTGCTTAGGAGAAGGTCTCTAAATGTTTTCTTCAACTTTGCCCAAGGATAGGTGTCAAAGGCTTTCCATTCCACACCCTAGTTCCTTTCCATGTTCCAAACGACCACCCTCGGTCTTGGGGGAGGGGGTCTTAAGGTTCCCCTGGAATGTGGATAAGTGCTGCCCATAAAGGGTGGGACAACTTGGGATTGCATGAAGTCCTGGGGTGCATACTGAGTACCAGTGGCTGCTATCAATAAGATGCCCTACCCCAGGGAGGACAGCCTCTGTGCCATCTGATGAGCAGTGAGCTAGGAGTCTCCTCCTGGGTCCCTCTCAACCTAGGTCTCCAGTGTGATCCATACTCCAGTGAAACAGCCCTCATCTACCCTCTGAGGAGGTCTTCCTGCTCTCCAGTTGTTTCTCCCAATTATTTATAAGGTTTGCTTTTGTTATTTGACATTTCTGGGCTCTTGAAACTAAAAAAAAAAATCTGGAAATGCTGTCATCTCTGGTCCAAACTGTTACTTAAAAAACGCAAAGGTGAGCACACCTCACATTTTTTTCTGCCTTCATTTCTACCATTTCTGATGTACCTAAAAGCAGGATATGTTCAATGCTCCTCCTGCTTTGTGAGTGCTGGGAGAGGTCAGGTTCAAGTTCTTATCTTACAAAGGAAAGATTAACATGGGTTACTCTAATAATGGCACCTCACCACACAACCTCCCAAGGGAAAAAAAAGAAGCACTTCCACATGAAAGATATATATTTACTGTAAGAAGAGCCCTTCTTTGGGGAAGATTAATCTGTGTACTTTAGAATACATCTTGGCCAAGGCAAGTCTGCAGGTGAGGTGTGGTCCAATGGCTGTGCTCTGAGGATGGAGGAGCATGGCCTGTCCAGCTGGAAAGTGTAAAAACTCAGCAGCCTCTGACCAGCCTTCCTGTGTACCAGGGGACAGATGTATCTGTAACTGATATAAAGCTTGATGAATTACCCTGTCAATCTTTAATTCAGTCTGTACACTTGCTTCAATGTACTTCTTAATGTTTAACAGTTCTCCCTAAATCTGTGTGTACCAGGTACAGGATGAGGAAGGGAGTTGCTTTCTCCCTAAAGATAGGTCCTTAATCAGCTGTCAGCTCCTGATGAATAAAAAGCCATTGTCCAGCAAGATGGGACAAAGCAGTGTGTTAGATGAGGTGGCCTTGTCCTCAGTGTTTTGTGTAAACTAGGTTGGCTTTTAAAGATACTGATTGTCCTCGTCTGAGTGCTTTTGTCCAGCACTTTTCCTAAATTGTCATTTCCTTTATCTCGGGGGTTATCTCTCTTGCTTGGCTTCAGTGCCTCAATCTGAAGCTGACTGGAATTTTTTTTTTTCTTAGCATATATATTTTATCGAAGTATAGTTGACTTACAATGTTTCAGGTGCACAACAAAGTGATTCAGTTATACATATACACATATATTATTTTTGATATTATTTTGCACTATAGGTAATTACAAGATAATGACTTTAGTTCCCTGCATGATACAGCAAACCGTTGTCACTTGTTTTTTTTTTTTTTTTTTTAAGTCATACTAAATGCTGAGCTGGATGAATTCCAAGCAGGAATCAAGATTGCTGGGAGAAATATCAACAGCCTCAGATATGTATATGATACCACCCTAATGGCAAAAGTAAAGAGGAACTAAAAAGGAACTACCAACTCTTCTTGATGAAGGAGGAGAGTGAAAAGGCTGGCTTACATTTCAATATTCAAAAAACTAAGACCCTGGCATATGGTCCTATCACTTCATGGCAAATAGACAGAAAAACAATGGCAACAGTGACAGACTTTATTTTATTGGGCTCCAAAATTACTGTGGATGGTGACTGCAGCTGTGAAATTATAAGATGCTTGATGCAAGAAAAGCTGTGACAAATCTACACACCATATCAAAAAGCAGAGACATCACTTTTCTGACAAAGGTCTGTATAGTCAAAACTATGTTTTGTTTTGTTTTGTTTTTTCCAGTAGTCATGTAGGGATATGAGAGTTGGACCATAAATAAGGCTGAGCACTGAAGAGTTGATGCTTTCAAATGGTGGTGCTGAAGAAGACTCTTGAGTATCCCCTAAACAGTAAGGAGAACAAACCAGTCAATCCTAAAGGAAATCAACCTTTCAAATCAATCAGTTGGAAGGACTGATGCTGAAGCTGAAGCTCCAATACTTTAGTAACCTGGTGCAAAGAACTGACTCATTAGAAAAGACCCTGATGGTGGGAAAGATTGAGGGTAGGAGGAGAAAAGGGTGACAGAGCATGAAATGGTGGATGACATCACCAGCTCAATGGACATGAGTTTGAGCAAACTCCCGGAGACAGTGAAGGACAGGGAAGCGTGTGTGCTGCAGCCCATGGCCACAGCAGGGACAGAAGAAAAGGTCAAAATGCTTCAGGATGTAGGCTAATTTTTATGCTGTTCAGCTAAGATAGGTATTTGATTTGCTAGTTTCTAATAAATAACCTAGATAGTATATTCAAAAGCAGAGACTTTGCTGACTGAGGTCCGTCTAGTCAATGCTATGGTTTTTCCTGTGGTCATGTATGGATGTAAGAGTTGGACTGTGAAGAAGGCTGAGCGCCGAAGAATTGATGCTTTTGAACTGCAGTGTTGGAGAAGCCTCTTGAGAGTCCCTTGGACTGCAAGGAGATCCAACCAGGCCATTCTGAAGGAGATCAGCCCTGGAATTTCTTTGGAAGGAATGATGCTGAAGCTGAAACTCCAGTACTTTGGCCACCTTATGTGAAGAGTTGACTCACTGGAAAAGACTCTGATGCTGGGAGGGATTTAGGGCAGGAGGAGAAGGGGACAACAGAGGATGGGATGGCTGGATGGCATCACTGACTCTATGGACGTTAGTCTGAGTGAACTCCGGGAGTTGGTGATGAAGAGGGAGGCCTGATGTGCTGCGATTCATGGGATTGCAGAGAGTCAGACAAGACTGAGCGACTGAACTGAACTGAACTGAATAAACCAAACTTGAAAGACATTTACACATATATGGATTTCCAACCATCAAACCAAACCAAAAATATGTTTGTTTTTTTCCTGTCAACACTTCAAGTTTCAGGGAAGAAACACAAAAAGAAAATTTTACCAGTAACTCAGTTATTTTTCTTTATAGGATACATGATAAAATTATAACCTGTTAATGAAAGGTTGAAAGTGAAAGTTTTAATTACCCAATTGTGTTCAACTTTTTGCAACCCCATGGGATTCTCCAGGCAAGAGTACTGGAGTAGAATACCATTCCCTTCTCCAGAGAATCTTCCTAAATCAGGTATTGAACCCAGGTCTCCCTCATTGAAGGCAGATTCTTTAATGTCTGAGCCACCAGGGAAGCTCAGCCAAAGGTTAGGATATATAAACTGTTTATCTGCTGTAAATAATATGATCACACAAATATGTATTATAAGAATAACTGTATCTTCTTAAACATTTCTACAAATTTAGAGAGATTGGCTAATTTTAAACATATAATCAATGAGTCATATTTACTGTTCTCTCTGATTATGCACAGGGTTATTTTTTCAGCAATAGCTTTTCTGAAATAATCAGTCCTCCAGTATTAATGTGGAAAAGGTAGGGTTAATATAGCTTATGAGGGATAACTGGGAAGTCATGCCTTAGCTTGACTAGATCAGTTTGCTGCCAAGTTATGTCTGTCTCTTATACACATCTAAAGGTACAAATTTGATGACCTAATAAAGTTTGGAAAAGCAAGTCAGAAAAACTCAAAATATAACATCGGTAAAATACTATCAATATATACATAATTACATGTAATAACATCATTATATATCATAATCAAGCTGTGAGACAATTATTTTTTCTGTAATTTTTGTTTATTACTCATGTATCTCTATTATACCTGCTACATTTTATAAGCAACACAATTTTTTTTTAAACAAAAAAATATCTTGGACTTTCCTGGTTGTCCAGTGGTTGGGAATCTACCTGCTAATGTGGCAAGCAAGAGTTCAATCCCTCATCTGGGAAGATCCCACCTGCTGCACAGTAATTAAGCCCATGCAACAATTACTAATGCCCACATGTCCTAGAGTTGGTGCTCCACAACAAAAGAGCCCACTGCAATGGGAAGGCTGTGCACCACAAGGAATAGTAGTCCTACACACCGCAATTAGAAAAAGCCAACTCACAGTAACAAAGACCCAGGGCAACCAAAAAAATAATAAATACATAAAACAAGAAGGATTTAAATTTTAGTATCTTACTATTTTCTTTCCTGCATTTTAAATAAAGGGCTCTGAATTTCATTTTTACTGGGGCCCACAAATTGTGTATTCAGCCTTGTATACAGATATCTTAATTCATGTCCACCTATCCCACTCCAGTACTCTTGCCTGGAAAATCCGATATACATAAAACAAGAAGGATTTAAATTTTAGTATCTTACTATTTTCTTTCCTGCATTTTAAATAAAGGGCTCTGAATTTCATTTTTACTGGGGCCCACAAATTGTGTATTCAGCCTTGTATACAGATATCTTAATTCATGTCCACCTATCCCACTCCAGTACTCTTGCCTGGAAAATCCGATGGATGAAGGAGCCTGGTAGGCTGCAGTCCATGGGGTCCTGAAGACTTGGACACGACTAAGTGACTTCAGTTTCACTTTTCACTTTCATGCACTGGAGAAGGAAATGGCAACCCACTCCAGTGTTCTTGCCTGCAGAATCCCAGGGGTGGCAGAGCCTGGTGGGCTGCCGTCTATGGGGTTGCACAGAGTCGGACACGACTGAAGTGACTTAGGAGCAGCAGAATTCTTGCTATCTGACTTATTTCACTAACTTCTAAATTCTCCTCGTTCATCAAAAAAAAAAAGTGCTTTCATTTATTTATTCATTTCTAATTTATTTACTTTTGATTGAAGGATAATTGCTTCATCGTATTGTGTTGGTTTCTACCAAACATCAACATGAATCAGCCGTAGGTTTGCCTGTGTCTGCTCCCACTATCACTCTTCAAAAATTTTGGAGTTTTTAACCTGGCATGGTTACCCTAAGATAAAATGATAGATATTATAAACTAACTCCAAGCAAGGCACATGATATTTTCAAAATTTTAATTTATTCACCTGTAAATTTGGTTGGTGAGTTATAGATTGTAATCTCTAGTGTTCCACCAAATATAGATACTATAAATAGTAAAATACATTCTCTATCTTTTTAAATACACTTGTTTGTTTGTTTTGCAAAGTTGTTATACAAATCAGTATATCTAAATCTCTATGGAGTCTTGTAGAAATTTTGTTTAATCCAAAATTGCACAAATATCTGTCCCTGGGCCCTTTATCATATAAACTGGCTACTCTCTATGGGCTAGTGTTTCCTAGACATTCTCTGAGAAACATGTATAAACACAAGGCTTTCTTCAAGATTAAATTTAGCTTTTTTTTTTTTTTTTTTAAGTCATACTAAATGCTGAGCTGGATGAATTCCAAGCAGGAATCAAGATTGCTGGGAGAAATATCAACAGCCTCAGATATGTATATGATACCACCCTAATGGCAAAAGTAAAGAGGAACTAAAAAGGAACTACCAACTCTTCTTGATGAAGGAGGAGAGTGAAAAGGCTGGCTTACATTTCAATATTCAAAAAACTAAGACCCTGGCATATGGTCCTATCACTTCATGGCAAATAGACAGAAAAACAATGGCAACAGTGACAGACTTTATTTTATTGGGCTCCAAAATTACTGTGGATGGTGACTGCAGCTGTGAAATTATAAGATGCTTGATGCAAGAAAAGCTGTGACAAATCTACACACCATATCAAAAAGCAGAGACATCACTTTTCTGACAAAGGTCTGTATAGTCAAAACTATGTTTTGTTTTGTTTTGTTTTTTCCAGTAGTCATGTAGGGATATGAGAGTTGGACCATAAATAAGGCTGAGCACTGAAGAGTTGATGCTTTCAAATGGTGGTGCTGAAGAAGACTCTTGAGTATCCCCTAAACAGTAAGGAGAACAAACCAGTCAATCCTAAAGGAAATCAACCTTTCAAATCAATCAGTTGGAAGGACTGATGCTGAAGCTGAAGCTCCAATACTTTAGTAACCTGGTGCAAAGAACTGACTCATTAGAAAAGACCCTGATGGTGGGAAAGATTGAGGGTAGGAGGAGAAAAGGGTGACAGAGCATGAAATGGTGGATGACATCACCAGCTCAATGGACATGAGTTTGAGCAAACTCCCGGAGACAGTGAAGGACAGGGAAGCGTGTGTGCTGCAGCCCATGGCCACAGCAGGGACAGAAGAAAAGGTCAAAATGCTTCAGGATGTAGGCTAATTTTTATGCTGTTCAGCTAAGATAGGTATTTGATTTGCTAGTTTCTAATAAATAACCTAGATAGTATATTCAAAAGCAGAGACTTTGCTGACTGAGGTCCGTCTAGTCAATGCTATGGTTTTTCCTGTGGTCATGTATGGATGTAAGAGTTGGACTGTGAAGAAGGCTGAGCGCCGAAGAATTGATGCTTTTGAACTGCAGTGTTGGAGAAGCCTCTTGAGAGTCCCTTGGACTGCAAGGAGATCCAACCAGGCCATTCTGAAGGAGATCAGCCCTGGAATTTCTTTGGAAGGAATGATGCTGAAGCTGAAACTCCAGTACTTTGGCCACCTTATGTGAAGAGTTGACTCACTGGAAAAGACTCTGATGCTGGGAGGGATTTAGGGCAGGAGGAGAAGGGGACAACAGAGGATGGGATGGCTGGATGGCATCACTGACTCTATGGACGTTAGTCTGAGTGAACTCCGGGAGTTGGTGATGAAGAGGGAGGCCTGATGTGCTGCGATTCATGGGATTGCAGAGAGTCAGACAAGACTGAGCGACTGAACTGAACTGAACTGAATAAACCAAACTTGAAAGACATTTACACATATATGGATTTCCAACCATCAAACCAAACCAAAAATATGTTTGTTTTTTTCCTGTCAACACTTCAAGTTTCAGGGAAGAAACACAAAAAGAAAATTTTACCAGTAACTCAGTTATTTTTCTTTATAGGATACATGATAAAATTATAACCTGTTAATGAAAGGTTGAAAGTGAAAGTTTTAATTACCCAATTGTGTTCAACTTTTTGCAACCCCATGGGATTCTCCAGGCAAGAGTACTGGAGTAGAATACCATTCCCTTCTCCAGAGAATCTTCCTAAATCAGGTATTGAACCCAGGTCTCCCTCATTGAAGGCAGATTCTTTAATGTCTGAGCCACCAGGGAAGCTCAGCCAAAGGTTAGGATATATAAACTGTTTATCTGCTGTAAATAATATGATCACACAAATATGTATTATAAGAATAACTGTATCTTCTTAAACATTTCTACAAATTTAGAGAGATTGGCTAATTTTAAACATATAATCAATGAGTCATATTTACTGTTCTCTCTGATTATGCACAGGGTTATTTTTTCAGCAATAGCTTTTCTGAAATAATCAGTCCTCCAGTATTAATGTGGAAAAGGTAGGGTTAATATAGCTTATGAGGGATAACTGGGAAGTCATGCCTTAGCTTGACTAGATCAGTTTGCTGCCAAGTTATGTGGGGGAAATTATTTTAAGATTTTTTTATATATAATGTGAAGTTTGACTAGATGGACTTTTGTTGGCAAAGTAATGTCTCTGCTTCTTTATATGCTGTCTAGGTTGGTCATAGATTTTTTTTCCCAAGGAGCAAGCATCTTTTAATTTCATGACTTCAGTCACAAACACAGTTATTTTGGCACCCAAAAAAATAAGGCCTCTCACTGTTTCCATTGTTTCCCCATCTATTTGCCATGATGTGATGGGATCAGATGCCATGATCTTCATTTTCTTAATGTTGAGTTTTAAGTCAACCTTTTCACTCTCCTCTTTCACTTTCATCAAGAAGCTCTTTAGTTCTTCATCACTTTCTGCCATTAGGGTAGTGTCATCTGCATCTCTGAGATTATTGATATTTCTCCCACAGTCTTGATTCCAGTTTGTACTTCATCCAGTCCAGCATTTCTCATGAGGTACTCTGTGAAGTCACTCAGTCGTGTCTGACTCTTTGTGACCCATCAAGCTCCTCCATCCATGGGATTTTCCAGGCAAGAATACTGAAGTGGGTTGCCATTATCTTCTCCAGGGGATCTTCCCAACCCAAGGATCTAACCCAGGTCTCCTGCATTGCAGGCAGATGCTTTAACATCTGAGCCACCAGGGAAGCCCGAGGTACTCTGTATATAAGTTAAATAAACAGGATGACAATATACAACCTTGACGTACTCCTTTCCCAACTTGGAACCAATCTGTGGGTCCATGTCCAGTTCTAACTGTTGCTTCTTCAAGATGTGTATAAGAGACAGCATACATGTACAATGAAAGAATGAAATAACTTTTGCAAGAATTTAAATGATAAAAGCAGAAATAAAAAGAAAATAAATAAGAGTTATAATATAAACCTGACAACACCACTGAAAAAGTAAAGAAGAAAAAGAAAAGAGAATGGGAAAGGTAATTAAAATCAAGAACGATTCTGGAGTTTCTATAGGCAAATAGTTTGATTTTCAGGAACAGCAAGTAAGAGGATAATGGAGGAAAGAAGTAAAGCAAGACATAAATTAAGAAAATTCCCCAAAATTTTCAAAAAGGAGATACTCTTGTAGATTAAACATATCTGTTAGAACAATAAATTTAAAGAGACTCACACCAAGTCACACTGACATATTGCTTCATAAATGATGGTTGAGTGAAGAAATTAAAACTTTAAAATCTAGAAGCATATAATCTATATGTGGAACAACTGCAGCAATATAGCCTGAGGGAAGGAAAAAAAAGCATTTTTGCATATCTAAGTTTCCAAAATATGTACCCCCACTGCCTGCAGCTACTAGATTCACCCATCTGGAGGAAATAAGGTGCTTCAAGGAACAACAACAAAAAAAAAACTGATTAAAAGTCACCTTGTCAACAGAGGACCTAAAGAAAGAAGGAGTGGAATAGAAGTCCCCGGGTGGTGACAAAATGCAGTTCTCGGAAGACATCCTGCATCTGTCTAACAGAACAGACAGCCAGATCAAAGTAAGCAGAGAGTCGTCTTCAGGAAGAATGTCTTTAACAGAAAATATATGGAACTGATAGAATCCTCGTGATATTGGACTATGAGGTGATGTTTCAGGTTTTGGGGAGAATTTGAAATAAATTAGTAATAAGCGAAAAAGAATAATAAGAAATGACGAAAAAAGAGAGGACTACTATTCCCATAAAAATAGATGCACAAAACAGTAATGTAATTATTTAACATTCTATGGATAAAAAAGGAACAATATTGTTATAGTAAGAAATGTAAACTTTAACAAAAATTGTGATACATTTTGGAAGTATGGGGTCAGGGGACAGCAGGAAGGGATCAAAAGAGAGATACAAGGAAAGTAAAATATTGGTATCAATTTAAAGTCAAAAGTTAATACCAAAATTTAAATAGCAAAATACATACACACACACACACACACACACACATATATATATATGGGCTTCCTTGGTGGTTCAGATGCTAAAGAATCTGCCTGCAGTGTAGGAGACCTGAGTTCGATCTCTGGGTTGGAAAAAATATATATACATATATATATATATATATATATATATACATATATACATATATATATATATCAGAGCAAAAATTACTTATAATGGTACCCCCTGAAAAGTAGAATATGAGGGTAGGGATAGGGTAAAGGAGTACTATTTTTCTTTATGGGACAAGTAGTACTATCTGACAATGTTTAAACTGTGGATATAAACTATCTGGATAAAATTAAATCTGAAAAATAAAAAGCAGTGTCATGCAAACTATTTAGCACAGCTGTGTCCAAAAGTTACTTTTGTGCTTTGCTTCTCTTTTAATGTATCTTGAACATCTCTCTGTAAGAAAATTTTAAACTTAGGGGATTTTTTCCATGCAACCCTCATTTATGGAACCTATTTCTTTTAATCTATCACTATTTAAAAAGCACATTTTATATACTGGTGTCAATAAAATAAATATTGTGATATCATCTCTTTTACTTTACTTATATAAATGTTTTCAAATTCTTCATGTATACTAATTACCAGTAGATCTTGTTAAAATGCAGAATCTGATTCTGGAGACTTCAGGTGGTTCCTAAGATCCTTTATCATAAACAAATGTTCAGATGATATTGATGTTGATGTTTCCTGGACTATACCTGAACTAGCAATACAGATCCATACCATTTTTCCTCTTCATGCTGAAAATGAAAGTTTAATTTATTTATTCCACTTCAAAAGGACTTAATAATAAAATAAATTTTAGAAATTTTAGGTTATACATTAACTGCATGATTCGCCAGGATTTTCAAAGATGCTAATGTAGATTCAGTTCAGTTCAGTCACACAGTCATGTCTGACTCTTTGCAACACCACGGACTGCAGCATGCCAGACCTCCCTGTCCATCACCAACTCCCGGAATTTACTCAAACTCATGTCCATTGAGTCAGTGATGCCATCCAACCATCTCATCCTCTGTTGTCCCCTGCTCCTCCAGCCTTCAGTCTTTACCAGCATCAGGTTCTTTTCCAATGAGTCAGTTCTTTGCCTCAAGTGGCCAAAGTATTGGAGGTTCAGCTTCAGCATAAGCCCTTCCAGTGAATATTCAGGACTGATTCCTTTAGGATGGACTGTTTGGACCTGCTTCCTGTCCAATAAACTCTCAAGAGTCTTCTCCAACACCCCAGTTCAAAAGCATCAATTCTTCAGTGCTCAGCTTTCTTTATATTTCAACTCTCACAACCATATAGGACTACTGGAAAATCCGCAGCTTTGACTAGATGGACTTTTGTTGGCAAAGTAATGTCTCTGCTTCTTTATATGCTGTCTAGGTTGGTCATAGATTTTTTTTCCCAAGGAGCAAGCATCTTTTAATTTCATGACTTCAGTCACAAACACAGTTATTTTGGCACCCAAAAAAATAAGGCCTCTCACTGTTTCCATTGTTTCCCCATCTATTTGCCATGATGTGATGGGATCAGATGCCATGATCTTCATTTTCTTAATGTTGAGTTTTAAGTCAACCTTTTCACTCTCCTCTTTCACTTTCATCAAGAAGCTCTTTAGTTCTTCATCACTTTCTGCCATTAGGGTAGTGTCATCTGCATCTCTGAGATTATTGATATTTCTCCCACAGTCTTGATTCCAGTTTGTACTTCATCCAGTCCAGCATTTCTCATGAGGTACTCTGTGAAGTCACTCAGTCGTGTCTGACTCTTTGTGACCCATCAAGCTCCTCCATCCATGGGATTTTCCAGGCAAGAATACTGAAGTGGGTTGCCATTAGCTTCTCCAGGGGATCTTCCCAACCCAAGGATCTAACCCAGGTCTCCTGCATTGCAGGCAGATGCTTTAACATCTGAGCCACCAGGGAAGCCCGAGGTACTCTGTATATAAGTTAAATAAACAGGATGACAATATACAACCTTGACGTACTCCTTTCCCAACTTGGAACCAATCTGTGGGTCCATGTCCAGTTCTAACTGTTGCTTCTTCACCTGCATACAGATTTCTCTGCATACAGATTTCTCAGGAGGCAGGTTTGGTGGTCTGGTATTCCCATCTTTTGAAGACTTTTCCACAGTTTGTTGTGATCCACACAGTCAAAGGCTTTGGCAGAGCTGATAAAGCAGAATTAGATGTTTTTCTGGAACTCACTTGCTTTTCGATGATCCAACGGATGTTGGCAATTTGACCTCTGGTTCCTCTGCCTTTTCTAAATACACTTTGAGCATTTGGAAGTTCACAGTTCACATGCTGTTGAAGCCTGGCTTGGAGAATTTTGAGCATTACTTTGCTAGCATGTGAGATGACAGCAATTGTGTGGTAATTTGAGCATTCTTTGGGATTACCTTTCTTTGTGATTGCAATGAAAACTGACCTTTTCCAGTCCTGTGACCACTGCTGAGCTTTCCAAATTTGCTGGCATATTGAGTGAAGTGCTTTCACAGCATCATCTTTTAGGATTTGAAACAGCTCAACTGGAATTCCATCATCTCCACTAGCTTTGTTCATAGTGATGCTTCCTAAGGCCCACTTGACTTCACATTCCAGGATGTCTGGCTCTAGGTGAGTCATCACACCATCATGGTTATCTGGGTCATGAAGATCGGTTTTATACAGTTCTTCTGTGTATTCTTGTCACCTCTTCTTAATATCTTCTGCTTCTGCTAGGTCTATACCATTTCTTTCCTTTATTGTCCCCATCTTTGCATGAAATATTCCCTTGGTATCTCAAATTTTCTTGAAGAGATCTCTAGTCTTTCCCGTTCTACTGTTTTCCTCTGTCTCTTTGCACTGATCACTGAGAAAGTTATCTCTCCTTGCTGTTCTTGGAACTCTGCGTTCAAATGGATATATGGTTCCTTTTCTCCATTGCCTTTGGCTTTTCTTCTTTTCACAGCCATTTGTAAGTCCCCCTCAGAGGATCTTTTTGCCTTTTTGCATTTTTTTTTCTAGAGGATAGTTTTGATCACTGCCTCCTATACAATGTCACAAATCTCCATCCATAGTTCTTCAGGCTCTGTCTATCAAATATAATCCCTTGAACCTATTTGTTACTTCCACTGTATTGTAAGGGATTTGATTTAGATCATACCTTGATTGTCTAGTGGTTTTTCCCTACTTTCTTCTATTTATGTCTGAATTTGGCAATAAGGAGTTCATGATCTGAGCCACAGTCAGCTCCTGGTCTTGTTTTTGTTGATTGTATAGAGCTTCTCTGTCTTTGGCTGAAAAGAGTATAATCAATCTGATTTTGGTATTGACCATCTGGTGATGTCCATGAATAGAGTCTTTTCTTGAACTGTTGAAAGAGGGTGTTTGCTGTGACCAGTGCATTCTCTTGGCAGAACTCTATTAGCCTTTGCCCTATTTCATTCTGTAGTCCAAGGCCAAATTTGCCTGTTACTCCAGGTATGTTTTGACTTCCTATAATGTAGATTCCCATAATGTAGATGATGAGTCTCTGTGTTAGGAATAGAGGAAGACTGTTTCCATGTGTTCTTCACCACTGTTAAAGAAAAAAATTATTGATGACACAAAGAATATTAAGGCAGAGTTTTTTCATGGGTGTTTCTTTAGCCATATTTTACAGTTAGGGAGAGAGATTGAGCTCAACTCCAAATATAATAATAAAAATGGATTTATATAGCCTGAGGCAGGGGAACGGGTTAGTGGATAGAAAATTTACTAAGAGGTAGGGTAATGTTTTTGCTAAATAACTTAGTAGGATTCTTTTTGAGTCAAGTCAGGGCAATTAAACACGAAGAGGGGAGGATTTTCTCTAAACTAGCTCATCAAGATTCTCCAGAAAACTAGAAAAAGTGGGCCAGGAACAGAGTCCAAGGTCGGGGCTTAGTCAGAAAGAGGACTCCGAGGAGAATGAGAATTAGGTCAAGGAAGGAGTCTTTGTCACAACATAATCATAAACTTTCTTTGTTTTTTTGGCTTCACAGTACAACTTGCAGGATCTTAGTTCCCGAACTGAGTATTGGAACTGAGTATTGAACCTGGGCCTTCAGCAGTAAAAGCATGGAGCCCTAACCATTGGACCACCAAGAAATTCCCATAAACCATATTTTTTTAAAAAAGAAATGACGTATTATTTTTTGATATTACTTATATTCCCAAGAAACTTAAACGGTTAAATATCTTTGCACTTTATTTTGCTTGAAGAACGAATATACAGAAGAAAAATAAAAACTTTTAGAAAAAACATCTTAGGTAAAGAAATAAAAGCATAAAATTAACTCTTTCTAGAATTTAAGGCTTCCATTAACAAATTTAATTGAATACATTCTACCTTGGACTCTGTTCCTGGCCCACTTTTTCTATTTTCTGGAGAATCCTGATAAGTTAGTTACACAAAAGAAATTAAACTAGTCAGTCAGTATCAAGAATCTAAAACTGTTTTGGAAAAACCTTGGAACCTTGGCAGGTCATAGTTTTCAGTTTCATCTTTTACTATAGCAGGACATATGAAAAGGATTTCCTCCCTTCGGCAAGCTCTGCCTTTCAGGAAACTATTGTCTCAGGTGGTCTGTGTCTGCTGCTGCTTTTTAAATTTTGTTACAAGCTCTTTAAGTTGAGCCACTGGTTCCTGAACATACTTATACATCTGAATCACTTGGAGGAGATTTAATAAAGTATAAATTTCTGGGCCCCAATTTTTTCAGTATCACATCACTAGCTACTGCTTATATTTTCAGCATGCACACTGGATAACACTGAGGTAGCCTGCCTGGGAGTTCTCCTTGGGCCAGCATTTGATTAGCAGTGATTAAACTTGCTGACTATCTAGGGGTATGTCACAGTGCCTGAAACTTGCTCTGAAATGGTTTAAAAGTGTGTGTGTGCAGAGAGTGTCTGAGAGAGACACAGAGCACTAGACAAAAAGATTTAACAACTGGTGAGACTATGTCTGGGAGAAAGATATTTAAACTTTCCATACAACTATTTTTGGAGTTTGAAAATCTTTTAAAATAGAACATTGAGAAACATTCACAATGGTCCCTCCACCATCATCAGCATCACCAGCAGCCCCAGCAGCCCCTGCTGCTCACTATCCCTTTTACCCTACTCTTTCTTCCACAGCATTTATTATCTTCAAATAAACTATTTGACTACTTATTTACGATTTTTTTGTCTGCTATATTACTCCACTAAGAAATAATTTCTGTGAAAGCAAAGATTTTCTTCTCTTTTGTTTTCCGGTATTTTTCAAAAGCCCTGATCATAGCCTGGCACAGAGTAGCACTGAGCACAAATTTTCTCATCTCCAAAATATATTACTATGAAGATATAATATGGATGTCTGCATTTACCTTTAAGATGTCTGTATATTGTCATAATTCCTTACAAGTTACTTAATATTTTCAATCAATTTTAGGTTGACTCATTTTATGTGCTTAACTTCCTTATAAGCAAAACACTACAGGAAATTTTATAGTCTGGCTATACTTCTGAGTGAGTGAGTGAGTGAATGAAGTCGCTCAGTCGTGTCTGACTCTTTGCAAACCCGTAGACTGTAGCCTACCAGGCTCCTCCGTCCATGGGACTCTCCAGGCAAGAATACTGGAGTGGGTTACCGTTTCCTTCTCCAGAAGATCTTCCCGACCCAGGGATCGAACCCAGGTCTCCCTCATTGCAGGCAGAAGCTTTGACCTCTGAGCCACCAGGGAAGCCCTAGCTATATTTCTAGTAAATATTAAAATAGTAACTATTAGAATAACCTCTAAAATTCCCTCACAGTTTACCAGTGGTGTTGAAAATGCAGAGCTTTGTGAGAGCACCAAACACAGTGACTGGTTTGTGATAAAATCTCAATAAACATTTAAATCTACTTGAAATCCTTTTTAATAAATTGGTTTTCATTGCAAATAAATAAATAATATGTTAGGAAAATCACCAGAAAAACTAAAAGCTTTCAAAACTCAATGTGAAAAGTGGAACAAAGAAAACTTGCTCAAAAAGAGAGAAAAAAATGAGAAATAATAAAAGATGTAAAACAGAAAATCATTAAAATACCACAAGCATAAAAACAAATATATTTCTAACAACAAAAATATGAGTCAAACAGATTTTATAGTTTAAAAACTCTCAAATTAAAGTGCTTTTTTTGCTTCTTATTTAAAAAATCACCAGTATACTGGTTACAGGGGGAAAACATGACAGAAAATGGTTTAAATTAAAGAGGTGGCACAGAAGATTTGAAGATCAATACCAGTCAAAAGAAACTGAGTGCAACACGGCTAGTATCAGATGAAGTGGAATTAAGACAGAAAACCTTAAATAGGATAGGAGGTCAAGCAAAATTAAAAATAAAAACTTTCATGGTCCAATATTCATCAAACCATATAGCTTGCAATATTATATGCTGGTATGGTAAAACAAGTTAAAAACTGATATACAATATGCTATTTTAGTGCACATTTCTGAAAATCTAGAGTTCAGTGAAAAAATGGCATGAAAATAACTAATACTATAGAAAACTTGGGGAATACAATTAAATATACTCATATATATACACCTTTTACAGTCCTATGAAACAGCCAAATCTCAATAAATTCCACATAAGCAAAAATAATTATGCCACATTTTTAACACAGTGCAATAGCATTAGAATTCTATTTACCAGTAACATTTAGACAAAAAATCAACTTTCTAATCAGAAATTTGTTAACACTTCTAGTAACTCTAGAGGAAAACAAGTTATTAAATGGAAATGGCAGATCATATATAAATGAAGATTAATGAGTTTTATATAAAAATCTTACAGGATATAGACAAAGAACTATTTTCAGTAATTATTGAAGTTATATGTAAACTATGGACTTCCCTGGTGGCTCAGATGGTAAAGCGACTGTCTACAATGCGGGAGACCGGGTTCGATCCCTGGGTTGGGAAGATCCCCTGGAGAAGGAAATGGCAATCCACTCCAGAACTATTACCTGGAAAATCCCATGGACAGAGAAGCCTGGTAGGCTAGAGTCCATGGGGTCACAAAGAGTAGGATACGATTAAGCGATTTCACTCATTTCACTCATATATAAACTATACACACATCCATATACTAAGAGGGGGAAGTTTGAATGTAAATAATGCTTTTAAAACTCAATTTAGAAAGAAAAAGATTTTATACATATATATTTGCATCCTTGGCTATTCTGAAAGGTTGAGCCACAGATATCTTCTCCAAACCTCCTTCTAACCCATTTTTCAGTACTGCTTCTTTCAAATTCCAAGCTTTCTAGAAGAGCATTATCCAAAACTCATAAATAAGGTGGCTCCTGTGCTCTGGTTGAGTGATCACTGAGAGACGATCAATAATGACTGCAGCTTTTAATAACTAAATCCACAAGGTGAATAAGTCAGTTCTTTCCCCCTCCATAAAGATGACCTAGCTACCACCACTACAGAGACTCAGATACTTCAGCATTAGCAACCAACCTCAAGGTTCTATGTCAGTACCAATTATCAGGCTTCAGGGAAAAAAAAGAGTTGATCACACAGGGTGGCATATTGAATACCTTGAATTTAGGAGAAAAAAACAAAATTAACTCACTGAAGTAAAAATATTCTGGAATGTCATAGCCAAAGAGGATTTATTCCAAGAGTTCAAAAGTGTTTTATTATTAATTTATTAACAATGCAGTATATACATAGGTGAAAGGATCAAAATACTTCATTTTCCCAGTATATGCCCCAAACGTATCAAAGAAATTCATCAGACATTTCCATTAAATGTAAAAGGTAAAAATGTAAAATAAAATATAATTTTCCAAAATTTAAGATTTAAAAAATGAGACAAGAGTCCACAATATCTCCATTCTTACTTAAAATATTTCAGTAAATGCTAGTTG
>SJYC01019550.1:0-12496 GCA_006408675.1 Madoqua kirkii
ACTGAAAAAAATTAACTGAAAGTGAAAAAATTAACAGAGAAAAATGTCACATATGAACATACAAATTCAAAGAAGTAAAGAATAATATTCAAGTTATAAGAACAAATATTTCTAAAATTGTATTGATGTGTTTGAAATGTGCAAAGGTATAACAAGCGAATCCTTCATAAACATATATAAACCTTAAGCCTATAAATTCCTGGACAGGAATCAAAGGAGGAGTTTTAGTATAAGGTCCACGAGTGAGAACTTCAATGAAAAGATAAATAAGGGTGATAGAATACAATATATATTGAATATGTTTTTTTTAAATTATAGAACTGTCGTTACTAACAAGAAAAAAAAAGGGAAGAAAAGTGAAAAACAAACTAAGCTTGCTGATTTCCTGCTAAGTCATAACTGAGAACCTAAGGGAAGTTTCTGAAGTTGATAAACTGGCAAGAGTTTAAAAGGAATCACTTTGTACCAGAACTGTTTCTAAATTCACCACAAAATGCACCTTCCAGATCCATAAACGAGATCTGAAAACATTCTTGATATTGATCATTCTGGATACTACAGATGTCAATGTGAGTCACAGACTCGTGACAGCTGTTGCTGGTAACATCCGAGAGAAAATTTAATTTCAGACTTTATACAGACAACAGAAAGTTCATTATGGATGCAATTTTAATAATTATAACCAAACTCTAAGTCATAAGGTTTTGTTATTAGTATCATTACTTTCCAGTTCCTGTTAGCTGAGAATTAGTGAAAACCCGCTAAAAGATTTGGAGAACTCTCCACATCTAAGCCAGCCTGACTTTCTTAGTCATCTGTGATCTGCTGTTTACCTTGGAAATGCCTTGTGTAATTCTTCCTGGAATGGTTTAAAGCTTGTATCAAAACTCTCATTACCAGTCACAGAAAGTTCTTGATCTTTGTTCTTGTTAGCAGCAAAAATGCCATCAATGATCTTGAGCATGATCTCTCTGTGGGCACAGACTGGCTCCATCTTTGCAATCAAGTACATGCTGTTTCCTGACCCCTGCCTCTTTTTAAAGACCTGTTCTCTCATCAGGGTGGAGCCGTGAGAAGGGGGTGTGTTCTAAATTTATCACTTTTTTGTTGGGAAGAATAACAAGTAATCCCACTGTGCAGGAACATAGTAATTGGGAGTTACAGTGATCAGCATTTATCCATCTTATTAAGCTACTTTACACTGTAAATGATTAAGAATTTGCTTTTTAACCAATTTATATCTACTTCTGTGTGAGTTTGAGGATAATTGGTGACATTCACCTAGCTTCATATAATTTAATATAACCTACTGCTAAGTCACTTCAGTCGCGGCCGACTCTGTGCGACCCCACAAACGGCAGCCCACCAGGCTCCCCCGTCCCTGGGATTCTCCAGGCAAGAACACTGGAGTGGGGTGCCATTTCCTTCTCCAATGCAGGAAAGTGAAAAGTGAAAGTGAAGTCGCTCAGTCGTGTCCGACCCTCAGCGACCCCATGGACTGCAGTCTTCCAGGCTCCTCCATCCATGGGATTTTCCAGGCAAGAGTACTGGAGTGGGGTGCCATTGCCTTCTCCGTTAATATAAACAGGTAACATTACTTCCTTGAGAAAAAAAAATGTGTTCTATTTCTTCCTATTAGAGCATCACAAACCATGCATTGCTTTTAAAAGAAGAAATATATTTCAGTTGAAAAAGGGAAATTAATTCACACCATCAGAGACATTATTAAGTCAGTGATTTTCAAATTTTAAAGCGCATAAGAATCACCTAGAGATCTTGTTAAAATTCAAATTTTAATTCAGCATGTGTCTGGAGTGGGGTCTACAATTCTGCGTTTCTAACAATTTCCCCAGTGATGCTAATGCTTTCTATCTTTGGCCCATATTTTGATTTATAAGGATTAAGTAGACTTTCCAAACCTCTGTGCTTTATTACTAATTGTGACTAGAGAATTATGCATGTGTATACATGCATATGCTCATACATGCAAATATTAAAAAAGACATTTTGAAAATGAGGCTTCTTGTTAATATAGAAAGAAACATAGTATTTCTTATGGATTACCTTTTTCTGATACCTAAAAAAAAAGAGTATTTCCTTTCATTTAGTAAAGGAAAAATATCTTCATAAAACATCATCAAATTGGAAGTTGACTATTTTCTCATAATTCCTTATAGATTTTCTCAGGTTTTATAGCAATATCTGAAAAATCAGAACAGTCTGCTACAATAGATATCATGAGGTAATGTCCAGTTTTAAGTGAAAACAATCACAAGAAGGATATGTACACAGTACCATTCACAGGACTATATGCAGGCTTCAATCATCAAAAAAGATTGGTATATATTAAGACATTTTAATGAAGCCTGGGAGAATTTATTTGTCTAGGTAAATGATATGCTTCAGTGATCACATGTTAACTTAATAAAAATACTTTTAACTAGTTCTAAGATATTTGCATCTTTTTTATACAGCAAATATAAAATATTACCATCATAACTATATTTTTTAAACAAATGTTATGAATTCTTTGGTAAATCTTCATTGTCAAGGAAAAGTTACTTCAGATTATATCATTAGAAAAGACCCTGATGCCTGGAAAGATTGAAGGCAGGAGAAGAAGGGGACAACAGAGGATGAGATGGTTGCATGGCATCACCAACTCAATGAACATGAGTTTGAGTAAACTCCAGGAGCTGGTGATGGACAGGGAGGTCAGGCATGCTGCAGTCCATGGGGTCGCAAAGAATCGGACACAACTGAGCAACTGATCTGAACTGAATATAATGATGATATTACCATTTGTTGAATACATGCTAAGTACCATACACTATGCAAAGCATTTGTTTACTGAAGTATAGTTAACTTATAATGTTGCATTTGTTTCTGGAATACAGCAAAGTGATTCAGTTATATATATTTTGTTCCTGTTTGTTTATTCAGCTATGGGTTGTGATCAGTCAATTATGTATCTTTATTTCTAGCTACTCAGGTGAAAACAAGAACTCTCTGTATAAGTACATCAAAGACATTTGTTGGTTAAGATAAAACCAGTAAAAGAGGACTACTGTGTGTTAGTTGCTCTGTCATGTCCAACTCTTTGTCACTCCATGGACTTTAGCACACAAGGCTCCTCTACCCATGAGATTCTCCAGGCAAGAATATTGGAATGGGTTGCCATTTCCTTCAACAAGTACCTGGTCTCCTGCACTGCAGGCAGATTCTTTGCTATCTGAGCCATCAGAGAAGCCATATATGTATGTATATGTATAAACACATATGTACACATATATGTGTATATATTCACTTTTCTTTTTCATATTCCTTTCTATTATAGTTTAATACAAGATATTGAATATAGTTCTCTGTGATATATTGTAGCATTTTGTTGTTAATCTATTTTATATATAATAATTTGTATCTGCTAATCCCAAACTCCTAATCTATACTTTCTCCTATCCTCTTTCTCTTTGGTAGCCATAAATTCGTTTTCTATGTCTGTGAGTCTATTTCTGCTTTATAAATAAATTCATTTGTATCACAGTTTAGATTCTACGTGCAAGTGATATGCTATTTGTCTTTTTCTCTCTTACTTCACTTAGTATGATAATCTCTAGGTACATTCATATCGTTGGAATTAGTATCGCTTCATTTGTTTCATGACAAAGTAATTTTTATTGATATCTATACCATATCTTCTTTATCCATTCATCTATCAGTGGACATTTAGACTGCTTCCATATATTGGCTATTGTAAATAATGCTTCCATGAACACTGAGGTGCATGCATCTTTTTGAATTATAGTTTTCCCCAGATATATGGCCAGGAATGGGGTTTTAGGATTATATGATCTTTATTTTTAGTTTTTTTTATTAATCTCAATATTGTTCTCCATAGTGGATGTATCAATTTACCTTCCCATCAATAGAGTGGGAAGGTTCCCTTTTCTCCATACCCTTTCCAGCATTATTTATAGACTGTTTGATAATGACCATTTTGACCACTGTGAGGTGATATCTCATTGTAGTTTGGATTTGCATTTCTCTAATAGTAGTGTTGAGCCTCTTTCATGTGCTTATTGACCATCTGTATGTCTTCTTTGGAGAAATGCCTCTTTGGGTCTTATGTCCATTTTTTGATTAGTGTTTGTTTTGTTGTTTTTTTGTTTGTTTGTTTGTTTATTGCTTTTCAGTATTGTGAGCAGTTTGCAAATTTTGGAAGTTAATTCCATGTTGGTCTTATTGCTTGCAAACATTTTCTCCTTGTCTGTTAGTTGTCTTTTCATTTCATTTTGCTTATGATTTCCTTTGCTGTGCAAAAGCTTATAAGCATAATTAGATCCCATTTGTTTATTTTTGCTTTTATTTAACAAAACATTGGTGTCGGGAGCCAGCATGAGGAACTCCACCCATGACAAAGGTCATGAAGAAGGAGGCTTCGGCATATGCAAAGGCAGGATCGAGCCTCAGGAAACCCCCTGTTCCCGAGCATCTACCCCCAAAACCAGAGCCTACCTACTTTACTGTTTCATGCTCTCACCTACACCTCTGATTTTATGGGGGGCTGTTCCCCACCAGTTCTCTCGGAGAAGGAGTTAACATGCAGCTACAGTTAATAAAAATTCCTGGGTGTGACAAGACTGTTTCAACTTACAGACTCCTCTGAAGTTCTCTAGCCTGCCTGAGCAGGTTCGTCCGGCCATATGTGATTATTTGTCCCAACCATAAGAGGCATGAGATGCTTTAAGCTTTCTAAATACAAATTCTCTTGAGAAGTTAAAAATTATTAGCATAGTATAGTAGATTGATTAGGAATTATATTGGTGAAGGGTTTTTCATTCCTTGGGCCAATATTTGCTGCTAAGTCTCTATATTCCTTGCCCTCATACAAGTATATAGCTAGCATATAGGAAAAATAAGTAAGATTAATCATGTTAAACCTTAGGCTAAGTAAATTCCTTTCTTAGTTGTAACCACTACACCCTCACCCTATAGGAATGCAAATTTATCTGGTACCTTCAGAAGGTGGCGCCTGGTTTAAGGAAAAATCACCCCTGGAAAAAGTTTTCTGGTTAACTGACCGTTATCAGGAGGCCATAAAATGTCAGCAGGCCTCATGGCCAGAAGATGATGTAAAACCCATAAGACCTTTGTATAATTTTATATGAAGCACCTGATTTTGACAAGGGTCAGGTCTGCTGACCCCCACATGACTCTGTATTCATCCCTATGTATAACAAAAAGTATATAAGCAAACCTGAAAATTAAAGACATCAAGTCAGTTTCTGGAAAGACTGATTCCCGCCTGTTGTTTCTTTCTTGCTCCCCATTTTTCTGGCTGAATTCCCATCTGGAACATGGGTACTCACCAAGACTGCTAATTTTGCCTGGGCTTCTACGATCGGACTGGGGAGGGCTCAGTGCCTCCTCTCCTTTTAGAGAATAGAAGGACGCCTGTGGCCTACGTAGGTGGTGACTGGTATTCCATGTAAACCAAGTTATTCAGCCTCTATTTCTCCATTAACTTTCCTACTATGCTATTCCTTTCTAATCTCTCTTTCAGTTCAGTTCAGTTCATTTCAGTCGCTCAGTCATGTCCAACTCTTTGAAACCTTATGGTGATTGATATTCCACGTAAACCAAGTTATTCAGCATCTTTTTCTCCATTAATATTTTCTACTACACTATATGTTTCTAATCTCTCTCTCTATCTGTAAAAAAGTTTTTTCCTAAGACGCCTGCTCCATCTCCCCTTTGAATTACCCTGGATCCACCAGGGCTGAACCCCAGCAAATGACTATACTACCAAATGCAAACTACAGATTCAGAGTGATCCTTATCAAGTTGCCAGTGGCATTTTTCACAGAACTAGAACAAAAAAATATTCACAATTCTTTTGGAAACACAAAGACCGTGAATAGCCAAAGCAGTCTTGAGAAAGAAGAATGAAGCTGGAGGAATGAACCTTCCTGACTTCAGATTATACTACAAAGATACAATTATCAAGATAGTATGATACTGGCACAAAAGCAGAAATATAGACCAGTAGAATAAGATAGAAGGCCCAAAAATAAACCCATGCACCCAATGGGAACCTTATTTTTGACAAAGGAGGCAAGAATATGCATGGGGTAAAAATAGCCTCTTCAATAAATGGTGATGGGAAAACTGGACAACTATGGCACCCCACTCTAGTACTCTTGCCTGGAAAATCCCATGGATGGAGGAGCCTGGTAGGCTGCAGTCCATGGGGTCACTAAGAGTCAGACATGACTGAGCGACTTCACTTTCACTCTTCACTTTCATGCACTGGAGAAGGAAATGGCAACCCACTCCAGTGTTCTTGCCTGGAGAATCTCAGGGACAGGAGAGCCTGGTGGGCTGCCGTCTATAGGGTCACACAGAGTTGGACACGACTGAAGTGACTTAGCAGCACATGTAAAAGACTGAAATTAGAACACGTCCTAACATGATATACAAAGCAAACTCAAAATGGATTAAACACCTAAATGTAATACCAGAAACTATAAAACTCTTAAAGGAAAACATAGGCAGGACATTTGATGATGTAAATCAAAGCAAGATAATCTAAGACCCACCACCTCCTAGAGTAACGGAAATAAAAACAAAAATAAACAAATGGGACCTGTTTAAACAGAAAGCTTTTGCACAGCAAAGGAAACTGCAAGCAAGGTGAAAAGACACCCTACAGAAGGGAAGAAAATAATGCCAAATAAAACAACTGACAATTAATTTCAAAATATACAAGCAGCTCATACAACCAGAAAAACAAACAACCAAATCAAAAAGTGGGAAAAACATCTAACAGACATTTTTTAAAAAGACATACAGATGGCTAACAAACACAGGAAAAGATGCTCAACATCACTCATTATTAGAGAAGTGCAAATCAAAACTATCATTAGATATCACTTCACACTAGTCAGAATGGCCATCATGAAACAATAAATGTTGGAGAGAAAGGAATGCTGTTGCATGTTGGTGGGAATGTACATTGATACAGCCACTATGGAAGACTGTATCAGTCAGTTCAGTTCAGTTCAGTCGCTCAGTAATGTCCGACTCTTTGTGACCCCATGAATTGCAGCACGCCAGGCCTCCTTGTCCATCACCAACTCCTGAAGTTCACTCAAATTCATGTCCATCGAGTTGTTGACGCCATCCAGCCATCTCATCCTCTGTCATCGCCTTCTCCTCCTGCCTCCAGTCCCTCCCAGCATCAGAGTCTTTTCCAATGAGTCAACTCTTCGTATGAAGTGGCCAAAATACTGGAGTTTCAGCTTTAGCATCATTCATTTCAAAGAACATCCAGGGCTGATCTCCTTTAGAATGGACTGGTTGCATTTCCTTGCAATCCAAGGGACTCTCAGGAGTCTTCTTCAATAGCACAGTTCAAAAGCATCAATTCTTTGGCACTCAGCTTTCTTCACTGTATGGAAATTCCTCAAAAACTAAGAATAAAACCACCATATGACTCAGCAATCTCATTCCTAGGCATATACCCTGAGGAAACCAAAATTGAAAAAGACACATGTATCCCATTGTTCATTGCAGCACTATTTGCAATAGCTAGAACATGGAAGTAACCTAGATGTCCATTGACAGATGAATGGATAAAGAAGTTGTGGTACATATCCACAATGGAATATTACTCAGCCATAAAAAGGAATGCATTTGAGTCAATTTTAATCAGGTGGATGAACTTAGAACTTATTATACAAAGTGAAGTAAGTCAGAAAGAGAAATATAAATATCATAATCTAATGCATATATATGGAATTGAGAAAATTGGTACTGAATAATTTAATTACAGGGCAGTATTGGAGAAACTGTTTCCTCTGTTTCCTCATCTATTTCCTATGAAGTGATGGGACCAGATACTATGGTCTTAGACTTTCACTTTCATCAAGAGCCTTTTTAGTTCCTCTTCACTTTCTGCCATAAGGGTGGTGTCATCTGCATATCTAAGGTTATTGATCTTTCTCCCGGCAATCTTAATTCCAGCTTGTGCTTCTTCCAGCCCAGCATTTCTCATGATGTACTCTGCATATGAGCTAAGTAAGTAAGCAGGGTGACAATATACAGCCTTGACATACTCCTTTTCCTATTTGGAACCAGTCTGTTGTTTCATGTCCAGTTCTAACTGTTGCTTCCTGACCTGCATATAGGTTTCTCAAGAGGCAGGTTAGGTGGTCTGGTATTCCCATCTCTTTCAGAATTTTCTAGTTAGTTGTGACCACAGAAAAAGGCTTTGGCATAGTCAATAAAGCAGAAATAGATGTTTTTCTGGAACTCTCTTGGTAAAATAGATAGCCAACAGGATTTTGCCTTATGGCTCAGGAAACTGAAACAGGGGCTCTGTATCAACCTAGGGGTTGGGATGGGGAGGGAGACGGGAGGGCGCTTCAAAAGGGAGGGGCCTCAAAATAAATTTATATATTTATATGTGTATAAATATGGGTGATTCATGTTGAGGTTTGATAGAAAACAATAAAATCCTGTAAAGCAATTATACTTCAATAAAAAATTAATTAATTAAAAAAAATTTTAAAACCTTAACATTCAAAGCCTAAGATCATGGCATCCAGTCCTATTACTTCATGGCATATAGATGGGGAAACAATGGAAACAGTGAAAACATTATTTTCTTGGGCTCCAAAATCACTGAGGACTCTGACTGCAGCCATGAAATTAAAAAGTACTTGCTCCTTGGAAGAAAAGTTATGACAAACTTAGGAGTGAAAGTCATTCAGTCATGTCTGACTATTTGCAACTTTATAGACTATACAGTCCATGGAATTCTCCAGGCTAAAATACTGGAGTGAGTAGCCTTTCCCTTCTCCAGGGGATCTTCCCAACCCAGGGATTGAACCCAGGTCTCCCACATTGCAGGTGGATCCATTACCAGCTAAGCCACCAAGGAGGCCCAATGACAAACTTAAACAGTCTATTAAAAAGCAGAGACATTACTTTGTTAGCAAAGGTCCATCTAGTGAAAGCTATGATTTTTCCAGTAGTCATATATGGATGTGAGAACTGAACCTCAGAAGGATAAATGCCGTAGAATTTGTGTTTTTGAACTATAGTGTTGGAGAAAACTCTTGAGAGTCTCTTGAACTGCAAGATCAAACCCAGTCAATCCTAAAGGAAATAAACTCTGAATATTACAGTAAGGACTGTTGCTGAAGCTGAAGCTCCAATACTTTAGCCACCTTATGTGAAGAGTCAACTCATTGGAAAAGACCGTAATGCTGGGAAAGAGAAGGCAGGAAGAGAAGGGGACGACAAATTACAAGATGATTGGATGGCATCAGTGACTCAATAGACATGAGTTTGGTCTATCTTTGGGAGATGGTGAAGGACAGGTAAGCCTGGCATTCTGCAATCCATGGGGTTGCAAAGAGTCAGACACGACTGAGTGACTGAAAAACAACAACCCATTAAAGAATAACTCCCTCCTTCCTCCTCTGCTTCTGGTAACTTCTAATCATTTCTGTCATTATGAATTTTCCGATGTAGATATTTCATAAAAGTGAAATCTTTCAATATTTGTCCTTTTGTGTCTGGGTTATTTCACTTGTGTATCCATGCTCAGTTGGTCAATCACGTCTGACTCTTTACAACACCATTTACTGCACCCTGCCAAGCTCTTCTGTCCCTGGGATTTTCCAGGCAAGAATAATGGAGTGGGTTGCCATTTCCTTCTCCTGGAGATCTTCCCAACACAGGGATCCAACAGCCATCTCTTGCATCTCCTGCATTGGCAGACAGATAAAAAACAAACAAACAAACCACTGAGCCACTTGGATGTTTATTGCTTTTAAAGTTCACAGAACTGCATTTCTTTTATGGCTGGAGAATTTCTATGGCATGTTAATGCCATCTTTTGGTTATATATTCATCTGTTGATGGACAGTTGGGTTGTTTCCATCTCTTGATTTTTTGAATAATGTTTTTGTGATAATTTGCATAATATCTATTTTAGTCCCTATTTTAAAATCTTTTGAGTGTATACCTATGAGTGTAATTGAGTCATCTGATAATTTTATATTTAACTTACTGAGAAACCATTCAACTCTTTCTCACAGCAGCTGCATTATTTTACATTCTCAACCACAATGTACATGTGTTCCAATTTCTTGGAAATTGCATTTATACTTATTTCATATAATTATTTAAATTATGATAAAATACATAGAACATAAAAGTCATCATTTAAAAATTTTAAGTGTGTTTATTTTTGTGTGTGGTGTTAGAAAGTGATCTAGTTTCATTCTTTTACATGTGGATGACCAGTTTTTCCAGCACCACCTGTTAAAGAGACTGTCTTTACTCCATTGTATGTTCTTGCCTCCTTTGTCGAAGATAAGGTGACCATATGTATGTGGATTTATCTCCAGACTTTCTATTTTGTTCCACTGATCTATATTTCTGTCTTTATGCTAGTACCATACTGTCTTAATGACTGTGGCTTTGTAGTAGAGCCTGAAGTCAGGCAAGCTGATTCCTCCAGTTCCATTCTTCTTTCTCAAGATTGCTTTTGCTATTCGAGGTTTTTTATATTTCCATACAAATCTTGAGATTATTTGTTCTAGTTCTGTGAAAAATACTGTTGGTAGCTTGATAAGGATTGCATTGAATCTGTAGATTGCTTTGGGTAGTATACTCATTTTCACTATATTGACTCTTTCAATCCATGAACATGGAATATTTCTCCATCTATTAGTGTCCTCTTTGATTTCTTTCATCAGTGTTTTATAGTTTTCGATATATAGGTCTTTAGTTTTTTTAGGTAGATATATTATACTCATTTTCACTATATTGACTGTTCCAATCCATGAACATGGAATATTTCTCCATCTATTAGTGTCCTCTTTGATTTCTTTCATCAGTGTTTTATAGTTTTTAATATATAGGTCTTTAGTTTCTTTAGGTAGGTATATTCCCAAGTATTTTATTCTTTTCTTTGCAATGGTAAATGGAATTGTTTCCTTAATTTCATTTTCTACTTTCTCATTGTTAGTATAGGAATGCAAGGGATTTCTGAGTGTTGATTTTATATCCTCCAACTTTACTGTATTCATTGATTATCTCTAGTAGTTTTCTGGTCGAGTCTTTAGGATTTTCTATGTAGAGGATCATATCATCTGCAAGCAGTGAAAGTTTTACTTCTTCTTTTCCAATTTGGATTCCTTTTATTTCTTTTTCTGCTCTGATTGCTGTGGCCAAAACTTCCAGAACTATACTGAATAGTAGTGGTGAACGTGGGCACCCTTGTCTTGTTCCTGACTTTAGGAGAAATGCTTTTAGTTTTTCACCATTGAGGATAATGTTTGCTGTGGGTTTGTCATATATAGCTTTTATTATGTTGAGGTCCATTCCTTCTATTCCTGCTTTCTGGAGAGTTTTTATCATAAATATTATACAGTTTTTATAAGCAATCATGAACCCAAGTGAGATTTTTATTCTGACACCTTTATATTTATTTAAATTTCATGCAGTGCTGAATGACCAAACTGTTTTAATTCATATGGTTCACAAAAATTTACTTTGCCATTTAAAACAATAATGAAATTTCCAGGAATAGAATGTATGTGTGTGTTCAGTCATGTCTGCTTCTTTGCGACCGCATGGACTGTAGCCTACCAGGCTCCTCTGTCCTTGATTTCTCAGGCAGGAACACTAGAGTGGGTTGACATTTCCTCCTCAAGGGGATCTTTCTGACCCAGGGTTCAAACCCATGTCTCTTGTATCTCCTGCATTGTCAGGTGGGTCTTTACCATTGAGCCACCTGGGAAGCCTGCAAATGTATTAAAAAATTAATTTCCACAATTATGCCGTATGCAAATGTCCATTGTTTGAAGACAGCATTAATTAAGTCACCTTTATTGTTTCTGATATCAGTACAACACTAAGACGTAAAAGTAAATTAAAAAATTTAAAAGTGTAGCAAACACAATATTGGTTTTAAGAACATAAATACTTTAAAGGTATTTTCTAATACCCAGTGCTATCTTTCCATTTTAAACACATATATAAACACATATAAGACAAAGAAAAGGACTTACCGTAACAAAGTTGCAGTTAAAAGCTGAGAAAATTGCTCAGTTCCTGACAATTTAAGTAATTGTGTTGACTCTCATGTATTATTTAAAAGTACTAGTGAATGCACTTATGAATTATGTTTCTAATGGAATTCTAATGGAAAAAAATGAAGACGGTAATTAAGTACTGAGAGTTTACAAATAATTTTTAGCTGACATCAAGTTAAGTATTAATACATAAGAAGTTAGTATCACATGACAGAGTACCATTTTCTGAAGAAACTCACCTTCTTTTTTTCAAAATCAGGAAAAAACACAAACTTCCTAACAAGTTATTATCTCAGTGTTTCTTAATAGAGAGAAATTACAAATACAATAGCAAATATATTTTTTAAATTTCTTCTTATATTAATTATTATAAATTTCATCAT
>SJYC01019551.1:0-18512 GCA_006408675.1 Madoqua kirkii
AAAAAAAAAAAAAACCATTACAGTATACTGACACATATATATGGAATTTAGAAAGAGAGTATGATGGCCCTGTAAGTGAGACAACATAAGAGACACAGAGGTATAGAATGGACTTTTGGCTTCTGGGGGAGAGGGAGAGGGTGGGATGATTGGGGAGATTGGCACTGAAACATGTATACAGTTATATAAGAAATAAAGCACTAGTCTATGTTCAATGCAGGATACAGGATGCTTGGGGCTGGTGTATGGGATGATCCGGGGAGATGGTGTGGGGTGGGAGGTGGTGGTGGGGGCTTCGGCTTTGGAAGATCATGTACATCTGTAGCTGATTCATGTCAGTGTATGGCAAAACCAATGCAGAATTGTGAAACGGAATAAAGTATCAAATTAAAAAAAAATTTTAAGTGTGCCGTCCTGTGCATTATGTAGAGAATGTTCATCTAGCAAAACTGAAACTATGCAGCCTTAAACAACAACCTCCATTTTCATTCTCCTCCTAGCATGGACAATCACCATTCTACTTTTTTACTCTATGAATTTTACTGCTCTAGGTATCTCATATAACTAGAATCATACTAATTTGCCTTTTTGTTACTAGCTTATTATCACCCCCACTGACCTAGAACCAGACATCCCAGAATGTGAAGTCAAGTGGGCCTTAGGAAGCATCGCTATGAACAAAGCTAGTGGAGGTGATGAGATTCCAGATGAGCTATTTCAAATCCTAAAAGATGATGCTGTGAAAGTGCTACACTCAATACGCCAGTACATTTGGAAACAGTGGAAACAGTGTCAAACTTTATTTGTTGGGCTCCAAAATCACTGCAGATGGCGATTACAGCCATAAATTAAAAGACGCATACTCCTTGGAAGGGAGGTTATGACCAACTTAAACAGCATATTAAAAAGCAGAGACATTACTTTGTTAACAAAGGTCCATCTAGTCAAGGCTATGGTTTTTCCAGTAGTCATGTATGGATGTGAGAGTTGGACTATAAAGAAAGCTGAGCGCCAAAGAATTGATGCTTTTGAACTGTGGTGTTGGAGAAGACCCTTGAGAGTCCCTTGGACTACAAGGAGATCCGACCAGTCCATCCTAAAGGAGATCAGTCCTGGGTGTTCATTGGAAGGACTGATGTTGAAGCTGAAACTCCAATACTTTGGCCATCTGATACAAAGAGCTGGCTCATTTGAAAATACCTGTTGCTGGAAAGATTGAGGGCAGAAGAAGGGGAAGACAGAAGTCGCTCAGTCATGTCCAGCTCTTCATGACCCAATGAACTGCATCTTACCAGGCTCCTCCATCCATAGGATTTTCCAGGCAAGAGTCTGGGAGTAGAGTACCATTGCCTTCTCCAAAGTTAGTCTTGAAACATAGCTATATGACTTGGGCTACCTCAAATGTTTAGAAAGAAATACTACGTGTACATATAAATGGCATGTGTGTGTGTGTGTGTGTATATATATATATATATACATAGAGAGAGAGAGAGAGAGACAGAGAGACAGAGAGAGAGAGAGACAGAGACAGAGACAGAAACAGAGACAGAGACAGAGAGAGACAGAGAATTGAACTTTTCAGCATTCTAATGAGATGAAATCTATTTTAAAGAAACAAGAAAAAGTGTATATTCATTCAGCTATTTTGAAATAGCTTAAAAATATAGCAAAGTATGAACTGTTGAGAATTATTATTCTTAAATGATTTTACTATTTTAAATCATAGCAGACATTTCTTATCCTTCAGAGATAACTAAGTTAATGTATAGACAAATAATTGAAAAAATTACATCAAAGTCCTACAGAAAAACTTGAAAGGTAATATTCATTTTCATTATTAATAGCTTATTTTTATAGAACACAGCTGGGCTGTGAAAATGTATAGATATTGGGCATAATTATGATGGTAAAGCCATAGGTTTTTTGATATAATCAAATAATATTTATCTCACAAAACATTGAATTTCATATCTTATCTGACTTGATGTAGGAGAATAGAGAATAGATATCTCCAAAAAATATAACCTGTGATGAAATATATAATTTGTAGCCAGGCAGGCCATCTAAAGTTCTGATTACCCCAGACACTTGAGGATTTTGATAAAATTTTACACAATGAGACTCGGGCTACAGCATCCCAAGAGGCAGCTGAAAGGGCCAAATGATGCCACTTGGCAGTGAAGGGGATTGAAGTCCATTTTATGGGAACTTTTTCCAGTGGGAAAGAGGAGATATGTGACACCTAGCCAAAACATCCCTCTCTTTCCTCCTTCTGAAGAACTCATCCGGTGCAAGGATACTCTTTCCTGTTATCCAGGATATCTGTGCCAGGTGGACACATCTGCTTATGACTCCATACCTCCTGACTCCGTACCTCCACGATTCCATACCTCCTGACTTTGTACTGTCTCAGAGTTTCATGCACCCAACATATTAAGCAACGTTGCTTTTGATCTGGCCTAGGCTTTGTTTTCTAGGGATCTGGGCTGAGACAATTGTCATCGACTTTCCCATTTTACAGATGGGAAGAATATTAGTGAAACCTGTAGAAGCTGAATAACTTTGAAGTCATATAAATAAGAAGTGGCCCAAATTCTAGGTCTGTAACATATTACATCTGCATCTAAGACAAAAAGTTATGCCTTGCTAAGGCAATAAAGTGACAAGGACAGGGCTAGTACAATGTCCTGAAGCCTCACCATTACTTAAGAAAGCACAATAAAATACAATGGTCACCCCTAAAAATTGAAACATCGTTAATCCACCAGAGCACCCATAAAATCCACTAATATAGTTTAGGATGAAAATATAAATCATTAGGCAAAGCTTCAAATCCAAACACAAGGATCTGTACTGTTCTTAGCCAAGAGTTTAATCTTGTTACACTTTCTTTCTCATTCTAAAATTTTCCTGTGCCAAATATTCCATTACCAGAATTAAATTAGTGATGTTTAAACATAACAGAAATATTTTCCAAGAGTACAGACAAAATAAAGATCCAGAAGTATCATATTCTCATGGTTATAAACTGGATGTTTCTAATTTACTATTTTTGCTATTTGTATTTATATGATCATTTAATAGGTAACACATTTATATGGACAAAAAAGATATTCAGTTTAACACCCCCATCTCACCCTATTCCCAGCGATTCAACTTTTTTAAGGGACGGTACTGTATCCTTCAGGAAGAAAGAGTTAAATCAATTGCCTGAGATCCGCTCATGTCTTTACAGAGGATTTACTCTCATAGGAAGGGCAAGTAAGGGACCTACTTTCCTGGACCTCCAGATAAGCAGAGTTACTGATTCCTTTTGGAAGGCAGAGGCACTGTTTCTTAAAGGCCCTTTGTAGGTGGTCCTGGCTAAGGAAAGCCTATAGTAAATGTAACCCAGCTTCATAGAGATAGGCAGGGAATTCCACAGTGAGAATGAAGCTCCAACTGATGTGGGGTAGAAAGGGAGGCTCTGTAACTTCACAGACCCTGTCTGCTTCGTCTCAGCATTGTATGCCCTTGACATACTTAACAAAGCTCAGGACTAGGAAATAACTCTTTGATTCATGGGAATTTATGAACTATTTCAACTTCTAGAGAACTTCTCTGAACATACAGAAATACACACTAATATCATTTTTCTAATATTTTTATACACATGGTAGTATATTATGCATACTCTTCTGTAGCTTGATTTTTTTTTCTTGTTAATTTGAAAATCTAAGAAAAAAGCAAAGCAAAAAATGAGGAGTAGGTGATCATTTATAATACCATCCAAAGTATTTATTTGTTGTGTAGCTTTAATATTGTCTGCATTAAGCAAATTTTGGGGAGAACAGAAAACCAACAAATGGCACTGACAGGAAAGTACTTTCATACACAGTGTGATTGTGTATCGCTTATGGGAGCATAAAATTGAAACTATCTCTGAAAGAACATTGGGCCATGACTGTTAAAGATACAAATGCATATATTCTTAAGTCAGCAATTCTATTTCTAGGAAACTCTTCTATAGATAGACTTGCACTCCGGCAAGTCTCTGGTATTGAGTTGTATAAGCTGCTTGTGTACGTTTTGGAAATTAATCCTTTGTCAGTTGTTTCATTTGCTATTATTTTCTCCCATTTTGAGGGTTGTCTATTCACCTTGTTTGTAGTTTCCTTTGCTGTGCAAAAGCTTTTAAGTTTAATTAGTTTCCTATTGTTGGTTTTTTTTTTTTAAATTTCCATTTCTCTAGGAGGTGGGCCATAGAAGATCTTGCTATGATTTATGACATCGACTGTTCTGCTTATGTTTTACTCTAAGAGTTTTATAGTTTCTGGTCTTAAACTTAGATCTTTAATCCATTTTGAATTGATCTTTGTGTACGGCATTAGGAAGTGTTTTAATTTTATTATTTTTCATGTAGCTGTCCAGTTTTCCCAGTACAACTTATTGCCGAGGCTATTTTTGCCCTGTTGTATATTCTTGCCTCCTTTGTAAAAAATAAGTTACTCATAGGCTTATGGATTTATCTCTGTGTTCTCTATCTTGCTCCATTTGTCTATATTTCTGTTTTGGTGCCAGTGCCATACTGTCTTAATGACTGTAGTTTTGTAGTATAGTCTGAAGTCAGGAAGGTTAATGCCTCCAGCTCCACTCTTCTTTCTCAAGACTGGTTTGGCTATTTGGAGACTTTTGTGTTTCCATGTGAATAGTGATTTTTTTTTTAACCAGTTCTATGAAAAATGCCATTCATAGTCTGATAGGGATTGCATTGAATTTGTAGATTGCTTTTGGTAGTAGTCATTTTCACAATATTGACTCTTCCTATCCAGGAACATGGAATATCTCCCCATTTATGTCATCTTTGATTTCTTTCATCAGTGTCTTACACTTTTCTGTTTACAAATATTTTTTCTCCATAGGTAGATTTGTTCCTAGATATTTTACTCTTTTACTTGCAATGGTAAATGAGATTGATTCCTTGCTTTTTCTTTTGGATTTTTCATTGTTAGTATATAGAAATGCAACTGATTTCTGCATATAAACCTTGCCTCCTTTGAACTTTGTTGAATTCACTGACTAGCTCTGATAATTTTCTGATAATTTCTTGTGGGTTTTCTATGTATAATATCAGGCCATGTGTAATGAGAGTTTTACTTCTTTTCCAATTTGGATTCCTTTTATTTCTTTTTCTTCTCTAATTGCCATAGGTAGGACTTCCAAAACTATGTTGAATAATAGTGGTGAAAGTGGGCATCCTTGTCTTGTTCCTGATATTAGAGGGAATACTTTTAATTTTTCACTATTGAGAATAATGTTTGCTGAAGGCTTATCATATATGGCTTTTACTATGTTGAGGTAGATTCCTTCTATGCCTATTTTTTGAAAAATTTTTTAATCATAAGTGAGTGCTGAATTTTGTCAAAGGTGTTTTTGCATCTATTGAGATGATCATATGGTTTTTATCTTTCAGTTTGTTAGTATGGTGTATCACATTGATTTATTTGCATATATTGAAGAATCCTTGCATCCCTGGAATAAACCCAACTTAATCATGGTGTGTGAGATTTTAAATGTGTTGTTGAATTCTGTTTGCTAGAATTTTGTGGAGGACTCTTGCATCCATATTCATCAATGATATTGGTCTGTAATTTTTTTTGTTTGTGTTGTTTTTGCCTAGTTTTGGTATCAGAGTGATTGTGGCCTCATAGAATGAGATTGGAAGTGTTCCTTCCTCTGCAATTTTTTGGAAGAATTAAAGAAAAGTAGGCATTAGCTCTTCTCTAAATGTTTGATCTAATTCCCTTGTGAAGCCATCTGGCCCTGGGCTTTTGTTTTCTGGGAGATATTTGATCACAGTTTTGATTTCACTGTTTTAATTGCATTGTTCATAATTTCTATTTCTTCCTGGTTCAGTCTTGGGGGTTTGAACTTTTCTAAGAATCTGTCCATTTCCTCTAGGTTGTCCATTTTATTAGCATATAGATGCTCATAATATTCTCTTATGAAACTTTGTATTTCTATGTTGTCTGTTATAACTTCGTTTTCATTTCTAATTTTGTTGATCTGATCTCTTCCTCCTTATTTTTGATGAATCTGCTAGTGATTTTTCAATTTTATCTTCTCAAAGAAACTGCTTTTAGTTTTATTAATAGTTTGCTACTTTTTCAACTATTTCTGCTCTCATCATTATGATTTCTTTCCTTCTGCTGACTTTGGGTTTTTTTTGTCCCTTTTCCAGCAATGTAGACTTAGGTTGTCTATTCGATGTTTTTCTTGTTTCTTGAGATATGATTGTGTCACTATAAACTTCCCTCTTAGAACTGGTTTTGCTGAATGCCATAGGCTTTGGGTCATCATGGTTTCATTGTCATTTGTTTCTAGGAATTTTTTGATTTCCCTTTTTATTTCTTCAGTAACATCTTTGTTATTTAATAACATATTGTTTAATTTTCATGAGTTTGATTTTTCCCCCTGTCATTAATATCTAGTTTCATACCATTGTGGTCAGAGAGATACTTGATACAATTTCAATTTTGTTAAACTTACTGAGGCTTGATTTATGGCTCAAGATGTGGTCTATCCTGGAGAATGTTTCATTTGCACTTGAGAAAAAAGTGTATTCTTCTGCATTTGGATGGAAAGTCCTGAAGATATAAGGTCCATTTGGTATAATGTTTCATTTAATGTTTGTGCTTCCTTATTGATTCTCTGTTTTGATGATCTGTCCATTAGTGTAAGTGGGGTCTTAAAGTCCCCTACTATTATGGTGTCATTTTCAATTTTCCCTCTTATGACTGTTAGTGTTTGCCTTGTGTACTGAGGTGCTTCTATGTTGGGTCCACAAATATTTCCAATTGTTATATCTTCTTCTTAGATTGATCCTTTGATCATTATGTAGTATCCTTCTTTGCCTCTTTTAATATTCATTGTCTTAAAGTCTATTTTATCTGAAATTGGATTGCCATACACAGCTTTCTTTCAGTTTCCACTCTCATGGAATAACTTTTCCCATCCTTTTACTTTCAGTCTGTATTTGTCTCTAGGTCTGAAGTGGGTCTCTTGTAAGCAGCCTATATATGGGTCTTGTTTCTGTATCCATTCAGCCTGTATTTTTTGGTCGATGATTTAATTCATTCACATTTAAGGTTATTATTAATGCATATGCTCTTATTGGCATTTTCTTGATTGCTTTGGGTTTGTTTTTGTAGGTCTTTCCTTTGTCTTGTGTTTACTGGCTATATAAGTCCCTTTAGTATATGTTGCAAGGCTGGTTTGGAGTGCCAAATTCTCTTAATTTCTGCTTATCTATAAAACTTTTGATTTCTCCATCAACTTTGAATGAAATCTTTCCTGGGTATAGTAATCTTGGTTTCAGATTTTTTTCTTTCAGTTGTTAAAATATATCCTGCCATTCCCTTCTGGCCTGCAGAGTTTCTGCTGAAAGATTTACCATTAATCATATGGGTTTTCCCTTGTATGTTACTTGTTGCTTTCCCTTGCTGCTTTTTATATTCTTTCATTGTGTTTAGTCTTGTTAGTTTGATTAATATGTTTCTTGGCCTGTTTATCCTTGAGTTTATCCTGTAGGAGACTCTCTGCACTTCTTGGACTTGACTGACTATTTCATCTCCCACTTTGGGGAAGTTTTCAACTATAATTTCTTCAAAAAATTTCTCAGTGCCTTTTTAAAAATTCATCCTCTGGGACCCCTATAACTTTAATGTTGGTGTGTTCAATATGGTCCCAAAGGTTTCTGAAGCTATCCTCAACTCTTTTCATTCTTTTCCCTTTATTCTATTCTTCAGCAGTTACTTCCACCATTCTATCTTCCAGCTCACATATCTGTTCCTCTGCCTCGGTTAATCTGTTATTGATTCCCTCTAGAGTATTTTTAATTTCAGTAATTGTGTTTTTCTTCACTATTTCCTTATTACTTATTTTCTATGTCCTTAGTGATTGCATTAGCCATATTAAATGTTTCTTCTATTCTCTCCATTCTATTTTCAAGCCTTTGGAATATCTTTACTATCATTATTCTGAGTTCTCTTTCAGGTAGATTGTTTATTTCCACTTTGTTTATTTGGCCTTATGAGTTTCCACCTTGCTGTTTCATTTGTACTATGTTTCTCTGTCTTTTCATCATTTCTTTTCTAGCCTGCTCCACTTGAGGTCTCCTTTTCCCAGGCTTTAGGATTGTACTCCTTCTACCTTTTGGCTTTTGTCCTTGGAAGGACAGATTGGTTGAGTTACATTCACTTCATTGCTCAGTGGTGTATGACTCTTTGTGACCTCATGGACTGCAGCACATCAGGCTTCCCTGTCCATCACCAACTCCCAGAGTTTGCTTAAACTCATGTCCATCAAGTCAGTTGGTCAGCCATCCAGCCACCTCATCCTCTGTCGTCCCCTTCTTCTCCTGCCTTTGATCTTTCCCAGCATCAGGGTCTTTTCTAATGTGTCACTTCACAGGGGTGGCGAAAATATTGGGGCTTCAGCATCAGCATTAGTCCTTCCAATGAATATTCAGGACTAATTTCCTTTGGGATTTACTGGTTGGATCTCCTTGCAGCCCAAGAGACTCTCAAGAGTCTTCTCCAACACTACAGTTCAAAGGCATCAGTTCTTCGGTACTCAGCTTTCTTTATAATCTAACTCTCATATCTATACATGACTATTGGAAAAATCATAGCTTTGACTAGACTGGACCTTTGCTGGCAAAGTAATGTCTCTGCTTTTGAATATGTTGTCTAGGTTAGTCATAGCTTTTCTTTCAAGGAGCAAGTGTCTTTTAATTTCATGCCTGCAGTTACTGTCTGCAGTGATTTTGGAGTCCCCCCAAATAAAATCTATCACTGTTTCCATTGTTTCCCTATCTACTTGCCATGAAGTGATGGGACTAGATGCCCTGATTTTAGCTTTCTGAATGTTGAGTTTGAAGCCATTTTTTTCACTCTCCTCTTTCGCTTTCATCAAGAGGCTCTTTAGTTCTTCTTTGCTTTCTGCCATAAGGGTGGTGTCATCTTCATATCTGAGGTTATTGATATACCTCAGATGTATATATAAGATATACTAATCAAAGTAATATGGGATTAGTGCAAGGAAGATAGATCAGTGAATCAGAATAGACAGGCTAGAAACAGAACTTTTACATATACTTTTTACATATACTCGCTCTATGACCAACACAGTACACAAAAGATCCCTAGGGAAAGTTAAGACAGCCAATATGTGGTTTTGGAACATTTGGGGACTTATACAGAAAACTATCAGACTTCACTTTCAGATCATACCCCAAAATAATTTTAAGATGTGTAAAGATCCAAATATTAAAGGTACAACTGGAAAATATTTAGAGGATAATACAGGCTGAAATGGGCTTCTCAGGTGGTTTGGTGGTAGATAATCCATCTGCCAATACAAAAGATGCAAGTTCAATCCCTGGATGAAGAAGACTCCCCTGGAGAAGGAAATGGCAACACACTCTAGTATTCTTGCCTGGGAAATCCCATGGACAGAGGAGCCTACAATCTATGGGGTCCTAAAGAGTCAGAATTTGACAACTAAACGACAACAGAAATAGATCTCAAATAGCTGTACTGTCTTACATTTGGAGAAAATCTCTTAAATAGGTCATTAAAAAACACTAACAAGAAAGAAAATGTAGGTAAACATAATATTTTTAAACTTGAAAATATTTTACTAGTCAAAGTAGCAGAATAAAATTAATGAAAAGCTAACTATAGATATTAACTGGCAAAGGACCGATTTCTAGAATATATCACCACTGAAAATCAATAAGAAAATATTAGACAAACTAGTAGGGGGAAAAAAAGCAAAACACATGGATTGGCTCTTATTTAAAAAGGAAACATTGTCCCATAAATACCTGTTAAGGTTCGCAATCTTGTTGTCAGTCAAATAAGTAGAAATTGAAATCTCAATGAGATATCACTACATACCCACCAAAGTGATAGAATTATAAGGTCTGACAATAACAAATACTGGGCAAGATGTTACTCAACACGTATTCTTATAAACTGCTAAATGAGAATACAGAGGCATACAATTTGGTGGTGGGAAAATAACTTGGTACAAACATTTTGAAAAAGAATTTTGTACTTTCTAGGAGAATTGAAAACACACATACTCTGGGATTTAATATTCCAAGATGGTATAAATGTGTCCCAGGCTTTATGTATAAAATTAGTCATAGCAGCATTGTCTGTGGTGACATCAAACTAGAAACAATGGAAATTTCAATCTGTATTAAATTGGATAATTAAAGCATGTTTTGTCCATGCAATGTAATTATATGCAGCAATTAAAGGAAGACACCACAGCCACATTCAACAAAATATATAAACTTCACAGAAAGAATGGTGGATGAGAGAATATGCAAAAGGCTAGCTGATGGAAGTATGAAGTTGTGTTCATATAAAATTCAAAACAAGCAAAACTCATCTCTAAAGTTTAGTGATACATTTGTGATAGAAAAGCTATGAAGATAGGCAAGGCAATGATTGCCACATACTTTAAAAATGAAGTCACCAGCAGAAAGGATGAAAGTTGTTGTGATAAAGAATAGTCGCTGAGGGGCTTTGTTAGTGTTGGTGAGGTTCCATTTCTTCACCTGTGTATAAATGTCCAGGTGTGTAAATGCTTGGGAGACTGCCATGTATATTGTGAGATATTTAGCAGCATCCTTCATGTTTACCCACTAGATGCAAGTAACATCCTTTCAAGTGGTTACAACCAAAATGACTCCAGATATTACCAAAATCTCTCTGGGGGATAACATCACCCTCAAATCCACTAAGAAGCATTGATATAGTAGTTTTTCAATGGAACTCTCCATGAAGACAGAATGGTGGTTACTGTTCAAATAGCCAACATGAATTTTCACTTGAACCTGCCACTTTTTAATGTAAGTAAAAAATGGTACAGTGCTTGTGTATCTTATTTTAGGAGGAGTATTTTCTATTGCTCATCAAAATCCTGAATCTGAGCTTGTTTCTATTTTATTTTTATCGTGTAAGAGTTTTAACGGGCAGTATTTATAGAAGACTTTTAAGATTACCTTCAACGATGTGATGGAAATTCCCCACTGTATGGTATAGAGTAAAACCAATGAAGAAAGTGCTTATACTTTCAAGTTAAGCATCTGAAAATAAAACCTCAGCTATTTTTAGCTGTTTAGTGTGGGAAAAACAAGTATTTTAAAGTGTTGCTTATTTTCATTTTTGTAGGTCAATAAAATTGAATGAGTTTCCTGGTGGCTCAGCTGGTAAACAATTGGCCTGCAATGCAGGAGAACTAGGTTCAATCTCTAGATTGGGAAGATCCCCTGGAGAAAGGAAAGGCTACCCACTCCAGTATTCTGGCCTAGAGAGTTCCATGGACTGTATAGTCTATGGGGTTGCAAAGAGTCAGACACGACTAAGCAACAGTCACTAAAATTAAAGCTGAAAACTTAACAGCACAGTGAGTGTTCTATATAAGAGATGTTTTAAGTACACTTTGTCTTTTATGTAAATGCATTTTGAGGAAAAAAAAAAAAACATTGTAATTCCTTAGGGTTCAGGCACCATCACAAATTTGTCATGGAATGTAGGAAAAGTATTATTTAGTTATGCTGGAAACAGGGTCTTTGCCATGGCCCAGACACCTGTACTAAATTGAGTTGTTTAAAAATTTAGCAGTGTGTGTGTGCACATGTGCTGCAACAGAGGTGAGCGGTAAAGGGACTAGAATGCAAAAGTGGGAAGACAAGAAATACCTGGACTAACAGGTAAATTTGGCCTTGGAGTACAGAATGAAGGAGAGAAAAGGCTAATAGATGTTTGCCAACAGAACACACTGGTCATAGCAAACACCCACTTCTAACAACACAAGAGCACTCTCTACACATGGACATCACCAGATGGTCAACACTGAAATCAGACTGATTATATTCTTTGCAGCCAAAGATGGAGAAGCTCTATACAGTCAGCAAAAACAAGATCAGAAGCTGACTGTGGCTCAGATCATGAACTCCTTATTGCCAAATTTAGACTTAAAGAAAGTAGGGAAAACCACTAGATCATTCAGGTATGACCTAAATTAAATCCCTTAGTGAGAAATAGATTTAAGGGACTAGATCTGATAGACAGAGTGCCTGATGAACTATGGACGGAGGTTCGTGACATTGTACAGGAGACAGGGATCAAGACCATACCCATGGAAAAGAAATACAAACAAGCAAAATGGCTGTCTGAGGAGGTCTTACAAATAGCTGTGAAAAGAAGAGAAGCAAAAAGCGAAGGAGAAAAGGAAAGATATACCCATTTGAATGCAGAGTTCCAAGGAATAGCAAGAAGAGATAAGAAAGTCTTCCTCAGTGATCAATGCAAAGAAACAGAGGAAAACAATAGAATGGGAAAGGCTAGAAATCTCTTCAAAAAATTAGAGATACCAAGGAAACATTTTATGCAAAGATGGGCTCGATAAAGAACAGAAATGGTATGGACCTAACAGAAGCAGATGATATTAAGAAGAGGTGGGAAGAATAAAGAAAAAGAAAAGAAAAGAAGAATTCACAATACATATAATCACGATGGTGTGATCATTCACCTAGAGCCAGACATCCTGGAATGTGAAGTCAAGTGAGCCTCAGAAAGCATCACTAGGAACACAGCTAGTGGAGGTGATGGAATTCCAGTTGATCTCTTTCAAATCCTGAAAGATGATGTTGTGAAAATGCTGCACTCAATATTCCAGCAAGTTTGGAAAACTCAGCAGTGGCCACAGGACTGGAAAAGGTCAGTTTTCATTCCAATTTCAAAGAAAGGTTGTGCCAAAGAATGCTCAAACTACCATACAACTGCACTCATCTCACACGCTAGTAAAGTAATGCTCAAAATTCTCCAAGCCAGGCTTCAGCAATACGTGAACCGTGAACTTCCAGATGTTCAAGCTCGTCTTAGAAAAGGCAGAGGAAACAGAGATCAAATTACCACGCAGATGACACCACCTTTCTGGCAGAAAGTGAAGAGGAACTAAAGAGCCTCTTGATGAAAGTGAAAGTGGAGAGTGAAAAAGTTGACTTAAAGCTCAACATTCAGAAAACGAAGATCTTGGCATCTGGTCCCATCACTTCATGGGAAATAGATGGAGAAACAGTGGAAACAGTGTCAGACTTCATTTTTGGGGGGCTCCAAAATCACTGCAGATGGTGATTGCAGCCATGAAATTAAAAGATGCTTACTCCTTGGAAGGAAAGTTATGGCCAACCTTGATAGCATGTTGAAAAGCATTGACGTTACTTTGCCAACAAAGGTCCATCTAGTCAAGGCTATGGTTTTTCCAGTAGTCATGTATAGATGTGAGAATTGGATTGTGAAGAAAGCTGAGCACCGAAGAATTGATGGTTTTGAACTGTGGTATTGGAGAAGACTCTTGAGAGTCCCTTGTACTGCAAGGAGATGCAAATAGTCCATTCTAAAGGAGATTAGTCCTGAATGTTCATTGGATGCTTAAGGTGAAACTCCAGTACTTTGGCCACTTCAAGCGAAGAGTTGACTCATTGGAAAAGACCCCGATGCTGGGAGAGATTGGAGGCAGGAGAAGGGGACAAGAGAGGATGAGATGGCTGGATGGCATCACCGACTCAATGCACATGAGTTTAGGTGAACTCCAGGAGTTGGTGATGAGCACAGAGGCCTGGCATGCTGCAATTCATGAGGTCGCAAAGAGTTGGACATGACTGATGACTGAACTGAACTGAAGAGTTCATTTAAAAACATTTTTTAAAGAGCTTTAACAGTTCACCTAAAAACATGTGCTCTTTAGTTATGTTTTAAAATAACTGGAAAAAAAAGAAGTTTAATAAATGCTCCAAAGCACAAATTTGAATCCTGTGTAGTATTTTAAGTTCTCAAATCTGCCTGCAAAACATATATTCATGTGTTCTCACATTCACATACCTATATTCTTATAAAGTATTTTAAAGTTTTTACCTCCACCTCTATAGTATTCAGAACAACAAAGGATAAGCATTGTATTAAGTGGTAACATAGTATTAACAGTGCTTGTAGTGGGCTTCTGAAGGCGTCTTGCACGAGATTGTAAGAGCCAATTGATCAATTTTCAGAAATACAACTGGTTCTTGGGCATCAAGTTGGCAATTTGAAATCAATCATGTGGGAGTAGTTACCACACAGAAATTGGAAAACTCAACTAATCTGAGTTTCCCAGCCTCAGGGATTGTTAACAACCCTGTTAATCCCACAAGTGATTAGCAGCGTCAGTGATCCAGCAAATTACTGACACGTGAGCTAAATGATGTTACACATAATCTATCCTACCACGTCTGTAATTTTGAAGTATCTCCCTCCTGCTCGCTGGTGGGGAACATCTGAATGCTGGCTGAGGCTTGGGGTTGGGAAGCGCTGTGCCTGCTGCACAGTTTGATTTGAGGATTGATGTGGGCATTATCCGGCATGACTCTGTCTCAGGCGGGAGGTGCCTTTGTGCTTGGCCCTGTTCTCACCAACAAACTGCTGTGGCTCCCAATACCACGTAGGTGTATTTGATTCAGACTTGACATAAAAGTGATATCATATGATATTTGTCTTTCTCTGTTTGTCTTACTTCAATCTACATGACAATCTCTAGGTCCATCCTTGTTGTTACAAATGGTATTATTTTGTTCTTTTTATATAACTGATACACTGTTTCAGTTCAATCACTCATCCAGTCCGACTCTTTGTAATTCTATGGACTGCAGCACTCCAGGCTTCCCTGTCCATCACCAGTCCCTGGACCTTGCTCAATCACATGTCCATCGAGCCAGTGATGCCATCCAAGCATCTCATCCTCTGTCTTCCCCTTCTCCTCCTGGCTTCAATCTTTCCCAGCATCAGGATCTTTTCCAGTGAGTCAATTCTTGGCATCAGGTGGCCAAAGTATTGGAGTTTCAGCTTCAGCATTAGTCTTTCTAATGAATATTCAGTACTTATTTCCTTTAGGATTGACTGGTTTGATCTCGTTGCAGACCAAGGGACTCTCAAGAGTCTTCTCCCAACACCATAGTTGAAAAGCAAGCATCACTATGAACAAAGCTAGTGGAAGTGATGGAATTCCAGTGGAGCTGTTTCAAATCCTGAAAGATGATGCTGTGAAAGTGCTGCACTCAATATGCCAGCAAGTTTGGAAAACTCAGCAGTGGCCACAGGACTGGAAAAGGTCAGTTTTCATTCCAATTCCAAAGAAAGGCTATGCCAAAGAATGCTCAAATTACCACAAATTACACTCATCTCACACGCTAGTAAAGTAATGCTCAAAATTCTGCAAGCCAGGCTTCAGCAATACGTGAACCATGAACTCCCTGATGTTCAAGCTGGCTTTAGAAAAGGCAGAGGAACCACAGATCAAATTGCCAACATCCGCTGGATCATGGGAAAAGGGAGGGAATTCCAGAAAAACATCTATTTCTGCTTTATTGACTATGCCAAAGCCTTTGACTGTGTGGATCACAATAAACTGTGGAAAATTCTGAGAGAGATGGGAATACCAAACCACCTGACCTTCCTCTTGAGAAATCTGAATGCAGGCCAGGAAGCAACAGTTAGAACTGGACATGGAGCAACAGAGTGGTTCCAAAGGAGTACGTCAAGGCTGTATATTGTCACCCTGTTTACTTAACTTATATAAAGAGTACATCATGAGAAATGCTGGACTGGAAGAAACACAAGCTGGAATCAAGATTGCTGGGAGAAATATCAATAACCTCAGATATGCAAATGATACCACCCTTATGGCAGAAAGTGAAGAGGAACTAAAGAATCTCTTGATGAAAGTGAAAGAGGAAAGTGAAAAAGTTGGCTTAAAGCTCAACCTTCAGAAAATGAAGATTATGGCATCCGGTCCCATCACTTCATGGGAAATAGATGGGGAAACAGTGGAAACAGTGTCAGACTTTATTTTTAGGGGCTCCAAAATCACTGCAGATGGTGAGTGCAGCCATGAAATTAAAAGACACTTGCTCCTTAGAAGAAAGGTTATAACCAACCTAGATAGTATATTCAAAAACAGAGACATTACTTTGCCAACTAAGGTCCGTCTAGTCAAGGCTATGGTTTTTCCTGTGGTCATGTATGGATGTGAGAGTTGGACTGTGAAGGCTGAGTGCTGAAGAATTGATGCTTTTGAACTGTGGTGTTGGAGAAGACTCTTGAGAGTCCCTTGGACTGCAAGGAGATCCAATCAGTCCATTCTGAAGGAGATCAGCCCTGGGATTTCTTTGGAAGGAATGATGCTAAAGCTGAAATTCCAGTACTTTGGCCACGTCATGCAAAGAGTTGACTAATTGAAAAAGATTCTGATGCTGGGAAGGACTGGGGGCAGGAGGAGAAGGGGACGACAGAGGATGAGATGGCTAGATGGCATTATGGACTCGATGGACGTGAGTCTGAGTGAACTACGGGAGGTGGTGATGGAGAGGGAGGCCTGTCATGCTGTGATTCATGGGGTCGCAGAGTCAGACACGACTGAGAGACTGAACTGAACTGAATTCTTCAGGGGTCAGCTTTCTTTATAGTCTAGCTCTCCCATTCATACATGGCTACTGGAAAAACCATAGCTTTGACTAGAGCAGACCTCTGTCAGCAAAGCAATGTCTCTGTTTTTTAATATGCTATCTAGGTTTGTCATAACTTTTCTTCCAAGGAACAAATGTCTTAATTTCATGGATGTAGTCACCATCTGCAGTGAGTTTGGAGCCCAAGAATATAAAGGCTGTCACTATTTCCATTTTTTCTTCATTTACTTGCCATGGAGTGATGGGAACAGATACCACAGATATCATGATCTTCATTTTTTTTTCAGATTTATGTAAGATATAATTAGAAACTTAGTTGATAAAGACATTCTTTTATTTATTTATTTTTAATTTTTTTATTTTTTAAAAATTTAATGCATTATTCCGTTTCACAATCCTGCATTGGTTTTGCCATACACTGACATGAATCAGCTACAGTCTTTGACTGGTACTCTATATTTTTTGTGTATTTTCAAGCTATTGGCAGGTGTTCTTCCATTTCAGCCTGAAAAATTTTCCTTTAGGATTTCTTATAGGGCAGGTCTACTAGTGGTGAGTTCTCTGAGAATGTCTAAAGTTCTGATGTATGGTTTAATTGGACATAGAATTCTTGATTGATAGTCTCCCTCCACCCCCAGCATATTGGATGTATCACTGCCTTCCACCGTCTGATAAGTCAGCTGCTAAAGTTTTTGTGAATATCTTGAATGTGATGAGTTATTTTTAGCATTCTTGTTATTTCTAGCATTCTCTCTTTATATTTTGAAAACTTGTCTGTGATGTATCTAGATATGGATCCTTTTGAGTTTATTTGGAGTCAGTAAGTTTCCTTAATTTTTAAATTTTTAACATATTACTGACTGGAGATGTATCAACACTATAGGTGTTAGCTTATGGAAAAATTCCCTGGTCAATAATGTGTTAAAATCAAATTTGAGAAGTTTTTTGGCCATAATTTCTTCAAATATCCTTTCCACCCCTTTCTCTCTATTCCTTCCTCCTGTGGGTTCCATTATGTGTATGTTGATATATGTGATTGTGTCCACAGGTCACTGACCTTCCATTCATTTTTCTTCATTCTGAGTTTCTTTTTGTTCCTCAGGCTGGATAATCTTATTGACCTATCATTAAGTATGTTTATTCTGTCTTTTACCAACTCACATCTGCTGTTGAGCACCTCCAGTAAATTTTTCATTTCAGTTACTACAGGTGTTAGCTTATGGAAAAATTCCCTGGTCAATAATGTGTTAAAATCAAATTTGAGAAGTTTTTTGGCCATAATTTCTTCAAATATCCTTTCCACCCCTTTCTCTCTATTCCTTCCTCCTGTGGGTTCCATTATGTGTATGTTGATATATGTGATTGTGTCCACAGGTCACTGACCTTCCATTCATTTTTCTTCATTCTGAGTTTCTTTTTGTTCCTCAGGCTGGATAATCTTATTGACCTATCATTAAGTATGTTTATTCTGTCTTTTACCAACTCACATCTGCTGTTGAGCACCTCCAGTAAATTTTTCATTTCAGTTACACTTTCAGTTCCAGAATTTCTTTTTTTTAAATAATTTTTTTCTTTTTAGTGACATATTCTATTTGGCAAGACATCATTTTCATACTTTGTTTTAATTCTTTAGGCATGGTTTCCTTTAGTTCTTTGAATGTATTTATAATAGCTTGTTTAAAGATGTATAGTAAGTTCAACATCTGGACTTCCTCAGAGAAAGTTACTTTTGACTGCTATTTCCGTCTGTCTATGGGTCATACTTTCCTTTTCTTTGCATGCCTCATAAATTTTTGTTGAAAGTTAAACATTTAAAATAATGTACCGTGAACATCAGATTTCTCTTTTTTCGCAGGATTTGTTGTTTCTATTGTTTCCTTAGTGACTTTTCTGAACTAATCTTGTATTCTTTGTCATGTGTAGCCATTGAAATCTCTGTTCCATTGGCCTAGTG
>SJYC01019553.1:0-80098 GCA_006408675.1 Madoqua kirkii
CAACTATATATAAAAGACTATACACCAGAACCAAGTGAGATTTATTCCATTTATGCAAGGTTGGTTCAACACTAAATCAATTATATCATATAAGCAGGCTACAGAGAAAAAAAATCCATGATTATATCAATAGATTCAGAAAAAGCATTTGGGAAAATTCAATACATATTCATGATAAAAATTTCCAGGAAACTGGGAATAAAGGGAAATATCTCTGATGTAATAAAAGAATCTACAAAGAAACGCTACAAGCAACATCATAGCTGATAGTAAAACAAAAAGAACATTAACAAACTAGATGTTTCCTTCAATATCAGAAAAAAAGACAAGAATGTCTTCTCTTACTACCCTTATTCAACACTGTGCTGGAAGTCTTAACTAATGCAATAAAATAAGAAAAGTGGATAAAAGGTATATAGATTGAGAAGGGAGAAATAAAATGGTCTTTGTTCTCAAATGACATGATTATCTACATGGAAAATCCCAAAGAACAGATAACAAAACCTCCTGGAATTGTTAAGTGAGTATTGCAAGGTTATAATTTATACAAGTAAAATCAATTTATTTTCTATATTTCATCAACAAAAAACTGGATGATAAAATTTTAAACATAATGTTATTTACATTAGGACCCAAAATATACTTAGGTCCAAACTTAACAGAAACAACATATGTAGACAGATAGATCATCCATTCATCCATCCATACATATGTGATCTATGTGAGGAAAACTACAAAATGCTGATGAAAGAAATCAAAGAAGCTCTAAATAAATGGAGAGCCATTTTATGTTAATGAGCAAAAAGACTCAATATTTTAATATTTCAACTATAAAATGATCTATAGATTCAACAGAATTCCCATCAAAATTTCAGCAAGTTGTACTTTTGGATGTCAACAAACTCGATGTAACATTTACAGAGAAAGGCAAAAACTAAGAATACCCAACACAACACTAAACAGACACACGTGAAGAACTGATAATATCCAGCTTCAAGACTTACTATGAGACTGCATTAAGCAAAGTGTGATACTAACAAAAGAATAGACAGATAGACTACTAGAATAAAACAGAGAGCCCAAGAAGAGAGCTACATAAATAATGTCAATTGATATTTGACAGAAAAGCAAAGGCAATTCAGTGGAGAAAGAAGTCATTTTAACAAATGGTTCTTAAAATAATAGGGACTGTTTAGTTGCTAAGTCCTGTCTGACTCTGTGACCCCATGAATGTAGCCCTCTAGTTTCTCTGTCCATGGGATTTCCCAGGCAAGAACACTGAAGTGTGTCGACATTTCCTTCTCCAGGGGATCTTCCCCACACAGGGATCAAACCCATGCCTTCTGCATTGGCAGGCAGATTCTTTACCACTGAGCCCCTGGGAAAGCCCAAATAACGAGACAACCACATGTGAACCATTCAGAACTTACAAGTTTCACAAAAATTAATTTCAAATGGATTGCAGATTTACAATTCAAGAGTACAAAACATAACACAAGAGAAAAATATATGTGTCCATGATTTTGGCGATGATTTTGTAGATACAACACCAGAAGCATAATCCAATAAAGATATTTTTTAATTGAAATTTAAAACTTCTGCTCTATGAAAGACTGGGGGAAAACATTTTAAGTTGCATATGTGATAAAGACTCTAATATATACAGCTCAACTTAAACTGTCAAAACTTAAAAATAAGAAGACAATTCAATTCAAAAATGGGCAGAAGATCTGAAGACATCACCAAAGAAGATACACAGATGGCAAATAAACATATGAAAATAAGGCTCTGGATCATATCATTAGGAAACTGAAAATTAAAACAAAAGTGAGATACTGCTAAACGTCTCTCCAAATAGCTAAAATCCAAAATACTGACAGCAAAATGACAGTGTGAATATAAAGGAATGTACACTTTGATCCACTGCTAGTGAATATGAAAATTGGTATAGCCATTTTGGAAAACTGTTTGACAGTTTTATACAAAGTTAAACATAGATTTACCAAGGAATCCAGAAACCACGCTCTTAGGAAGTGGTTAAAATGAGCTGAAAACTTATGTTAGTACAAAAACTCACACAAGGATGTTTATAGCAGCTTTATGCATAATTTCCAAAACTTGGAAGCAACTAAGATGTCCTTCAGTAGGAATGGATAAACGAACTGTGGTACATCCATACTACTGAGTATTGTTCAGTGATAAAAGGAAATGAACTTGTCAAAGTTTCTAAATCATAGGTATGAGCAATTTTTGTTGTTATTAACACGAACAACACCAAATCGCTCAGTTGTGTACTGACTCTTTGCGACCTCATGGACTGTAGCCTACCAGGCTCCACCTTCCATGGGATTCTCCAGGCAAGAGTACTGGAGTGGGTTGCCATTCCCTTCTCCAGGGGATCTTCCCAACTCAGGGATCGAACCCGGGTCTCCTGCATTTCGGGCAGACACTTTAACCTCTGAGCCACCAGGGTTGTTATCACTGTGGTTAAAATACTACCAAATTGTCACCTAGTGGGTATTCTCTTCTCTATATCCGAACAGTATCAGTTCAGTTCAGTCGCTCAGTCATGTGTCCAGCTCTTTGCAACCCCATGAATCGCAGCACGCCAGGCCTCCCTGTCCATTACCATCTCCCGGAGTTCACTAGACTCACGTCCATCAAGTCCGTGATGCCATCCAGCCATCTCATCCTCTGTTGTCCCCTTCCCCTCCTGCCCCCAATCCCTCCCAGCATCAGAGTCTTTTCCAGTGACTCAACTCCTCACATGAGGTGGCCAAAGTACTGGAGTTTCAGCTTCAGCATCATTCCTTACAAAGAAATCCCAGGGTTGATCTCCTTCAGAATGGACCGGTTGGACCTCCTTGCAGTCCAAGGGACTCTCAAGAGTCTTGGGAAAGTCTATTTCACTAAGCTATTCCTAAGTAATTCTTGTCATTTTAAACAATCTTTTATAGCCTGAAAGGTTTTTAATTGCCACTTTGGCTGTGAAAAGAAAGCAATTTTAAAGTTATTGACCACTTAAATTCCTTTTATATTACACAGCCTATCATGTGACCTTGCCTATGTTTCCTTTACTTTTTACTATTTGATATGTTCTATGTATATTAAGAAAATCAAGTATATTCCCAGTTTAAGTTTTGCAGTTTTGATTCTTCCTATAATTTTTCCCCACTGAAGAAGTTTCTGATTATGGTCAAATATATCAATCTTTAACCACAGCTTCTGAGAAGGCACACAGAACTCACACATATACCGAATTTCACCAAAGTTATTTTCTATAATTCAGTGGTATCATCTTTTAAAAATCCTTCATTTACCTTTTGGAGAAGGCAATGGCAACCCACTCCAGTACTCTTGCCTGGAAAATCCCATGGATGGAAGAGCCTGGTCGGCTGCAGTCCATGGGGTCTCCAAGAGTCGGACATGACTGAGCAACTTCACTTTCACTTTTCACTTTCACGCATTGGATTATAGTGGGGCAAATAGAATTCCAGCTTAACTTTTTGCCAAGAGACCTAGTCAGTTCTTCCCTAATAATCATTGAATAGCTCATCTTGTTCCCCATAGACTTAACCTGTGAAATTTGGTATTTATTTGAGGCAATTTCCCACTATCTTGAATAGTTTTGGTTCAACTAATCTGCTTATACCAACCTCAAACTGTTTATATTATTGTGAAATTGTAATATGTTTTAATATCTGTGTGGCTATCAACTTCATTACTCTTCTTTAGATGTTACTTGGAAAATCTCACATACTTATTTTCCCACATAAACATTAGTAGCACTTGTCAATTTTATGAGATTTTTGATATTTTCAAATATATCATATGTATGTATTAGTTGATTTAGGGAGAACTGACATATTAACCCTACTGAGTATTTCCATTAATACATATGAATGAGAAGTCTTCCCATTGTGTCAGATCTCATTTACCTACTCTAGTTTAACTTTTAAATTCTCTCTTAAAAGCCTTCTTCCACATTTATGTCCACATAGACTAAATGTTTATGCCTAGATAGTCTAAATATATTTGCTACTGTAAATAAAACCTTTCCATCCACTATATTACCTATACTAATTTTTATGTTTTCATCTTTTATAACTCACCACTTTATTCGATTCTCTTGCTATTTCCATTTGCAGTTGTATTTCTTGATGTTTCTGTATATGGCATATCATATGTAAATAATTCCAACAGTTAAACTCAGTCCCTAGTTTCTAATATTTTCTCCTCTAATTATGATGTTCAGATTCCTAGTAATTTTTTTCATAGTAATTTTCAGTAGTGATGATGACAGTAGTCATCATTCTTACTACTGACTTTATTGAGAAATCTGCTTCACAGTTAATTATGAGATTGTTTGAGCCCCATATCAGAGGAAAGAAACTGTTCTCAATCTCTACTATATTCATATTTCTTATTAATTCAGGATTTTGTGTTGAATATTGCCAGATTAATTTCTGCATGTATTTAAAAAACAATTTTTTCCTTTAACCTAACAATATAGCAGATTGCATTGAAATATTACCCGATACAAATCTACACTTGCATTCCTAACATGAATACCCTTCATCACATGATCAGGATATAATATTTGTTAATGCACTAATTCTGAATCATATGTTTATGGTTTTAATAGATATAAGCAAGATTAGTTTGCTTAATTTTATGTGCAGTCTAAAGTTTTGTCATCATGTTATGCTAATTTACAAAAATATTCTAACACTTTAATGTTTTATCAGGCCTGGAACAAGTTAAATAGAGCTGAAGTTCTCTTGACCCAACTCAGGAGACAGTGGAGGACAGAGGAGCCTGGCAGGCAGTCCACGACATCGCAAAGAGTTGGACACAACTTAGCAACTAAACAACAACAATGCCTCAAAGATTTCAGAGAACTTGTTTCTGAAACTATTGGCCTAGCACTTCTTGAGGTTTACTCACTGAAAACACTTCCTATTTCTTTCATGGTCATAGATATCTTCTGAGATCAACTTTTGAGATTTATATTTTCTTAGATGTTATTTATTTTATTCAGTTCTCATATTTATTTCAATAGACTTAGGCAAATTATACTTTTATAAGCCTTTGCATTTCCTCTATAGCTGTAATTACTTTGCCATCCTCATTTTTAACTTACACAGTCTGTTTTTATTAGATTTACTAGTAGTTTTTCTTTTTTTCCCACTCCACAAAAGAGCTTTTGATTTATTTATTAGTCCTACTACTTTCTATTCGATAATTCACTAATTTACTCTTTTGTTTTCATTGATTTATTCCTTTTGTTTTCTGTGGGTTCAACTGGTTGCTCTTTCAATATCTTGATTCGAGTTGTAATCAACTCTAATTCTTTCTTAATTAGTAATATATGTGTTAAATATGTGGTTCTAAATTTTTTCATGGTATGGCATAATCAGAAAAGTTATAATATTTTTATAGCTCATATAGTACACTCCAGGCTCTTCACTATTCAACATCCTGCCAAGGTCTGGGGATGAAAAGAAATAAAATCTAAAGCATACCTAATATCCACTTGCTCCACACCAGTTGGGAAACCTATTAAGAAAACCAAATGGATCTTACATGCATCTATATACTCAGTAAATAAGCAATGAGAAAGTGCACTAGGAGCTCAGAATACAAAACACATGAGAAAAGGTTTCTCATTAATATTTAAAATAATAAGAGTATGCATGTGCTCACCAATTTACGATTGTCAAGTGGCTTAGCTTCTAGTCCCAGAACTACACATACTGTTTGTGTGACCGATGTCTATGCCTCGGTTTTTTAAATCTTCACTGAAATAGAGATGACAGAATAAATATAATATTTGAACATTAAAATGATGAATTCAAATTATCACTATTAACTCGCATTGAAAGGGCCTCTAATAATAGTATATACATGTCTATGCTCTCTTGTGCATGCTCAATAAATAAATAATGGAATACATTTCCTATCTTGATGGAACAAAAAATAAGCCAGCTAACTACTGTTGTTATATAGTCACAGATATAGATTGTCCTCAGTGAGTGAAAGAATCCTAAGTTATTACATTGAGAAAACTATTGCAATGAAAGAGGAGAATCAGGCTTCAAATTCTCCACTTGGAGATCTGATAGTCCTATAACAATTTTTACCAAGAAAATTGAGCAAACCTGGCTAAAATTATTCATATTGGAAAGGATAAAAAATCAAATAAAAAACTCCACAAAGATAATAGAGGCTTTACATACCTAGCTGGTAAAACCTTGAAGATTTTTCTTGATGTGGATAGGATGGTCACACAGAAAGCACAACAGAGAGGATAATGTCTCCTACCTTCCAGAGCTTGCAGACATATGAACCCATCACGCGTGCAATTGCTTTTCATTCTCTGCTACTGAGTCATGAGGTGCAATTCACAATCAGCTTAGAAATCAAGAGAAATCTTTGTTTTGTGTATGACACTGGGGATGGATTTTAAAATTTGAGAAGAAAGATCTACCAGATAGAGAAAGGGTACTTATTTTAAATGTAGGTGGGGATGAAAGAAAAGTCTTCATACTAGAAATGATCACGGACTAAGACTGCTGAGTATGCCTATAACTGCAAACTGGAGTAACACTGCAAAATGTCTATACCTTTAAAGCAATTTCATGATGTGTTAAATAAGAAAATTGGGAGCAGGTATACATTGATTAGAATGATGCAGCAGGACTCCCTTGGAGGCTCAGTGACTAAAACTCCCCGTTTACAAGTCAAGGGGCCCACATTTGATCCCTGGTAAGGGAACTGGATCCCACATGCTGCAACTAAGACGTGGCACAACCAAATAAACACATTAAAAAAAAAGATGTTGTAAAATGTGGGCAAAACTCCCACTGTTTATCACATATTATCTAAGTACTCAGAGAGTGGTTGGGTAGATTAGATGAATTACATGTGGAATACTTGGGGCACATAATAAGTGCTGGGATCATGTTAGCCATTATTATTATTGTTGTTGATCTTAAAATTTTCAGTGACATTTTGGGAATAGTTGTGATTGACTATTCTTACAGCAGCACTATAATTTAAATAGCCCATAAAAGCAATAAAGAAATCTTTTTATTGATAAATTTCTGTTAAAAGATAACCAGGATAATAGAAAAACATATATATATACTCTCTATCAATACATATTCAAAATATATTTTTATAAATTTCAAATATGTTACAAAATGAAATAATCTTAAAGACAGACATTATCATTTTCTGTAGGGAATTTTACAAATAACATCAGGGTCTTGTGAGCACTGTTTCCTTCCATCTCTCTTCATTTCTCTTGAGGACACAGAGACATTTTCATGAGTTAATAATTTAGAGTCATTTTATGACTTTAAAAAAGTCTAGCATGAGCTGAGAAATCTAGAGGGGATTTATAAAACAAATGGCACATTAGAGAGAATACTGGATGGAGTTAAATTACTACTTTGACACGCAAGAATGTAATCTGTTATTTTGGCTGTGGGAGGGAGAGAGAAGGCAGACCAATTACATGATCTCTGAATTACAGAAGGACTCCAAAGTTACTTTAAAAAGACTTCTACAGTGATAGTATTATCTGAAAAGTATTAAGGAGATACACTGAGCACTAGAGATTTTACTGAAAAATGATGTAGTCTCATAAAACTTGTGTTGAAGATGATCATCGGGTAGTTCCTATAAGTCTATGGACAGGGATGACCCAGGTGAACACCACATGAAAGTCAGTAATTAAAATGCTTTTACAGGACTTCCCTGGTGGTCTGATGTTTAAGACTTTGCCTCCCAATGCATGGGGTGGAGGTTTAATCCCTGGTTGGGGAGCTAAGATTCCAGAGGCCGGGGCCAAAAAACCGAAGCACAACACAGAAGCAAAGTTGTAACAACTTCAATAAAGACTTTAACAATGGACTACAGCCAAAAAATCTTTAAAAGAAATAAATAAAAATATGCACTTGGTTTTTCTAGCAAGATAGCCAGAGAGCCTTCAGTTACTGTTCATCACAGAATCATGGTCTTCTGGTCCACACAGTGTAGGCCGTAGGTTTCCCCAAAGTGAAATCTAAGCTAAACAGGCATGTGGATCCCACTCCAAAGGACCCTGCTGCCCTGTTTGTCCCTAGGACACAGTGAGCAAAGCGACCTGTCATAAGCCATCACCTAGGTGAGAAAGTTTTGCTACAGGTACTAAACCAGCCAGCCCCATGCTCTCCCTCTCCCTCTGTTAAGTAAGATTGTTAGTCACTCAGTTGTGTCTGACCCTTTGCGACCGCATGGACCGCAGCCTGCCAGACTCCTCTGACCATGGGATTCTCCAGGCAACAATACTGGAGTGGGTTGCCATGCTCTCCTCTAGGGGATCTTCCCAATTCAGGGACTGATCCTGTGTTTTATGTCTTCTGCATTGGCAGACAGGTTCTTTATTACTAGCGCCACCTGGGAAGCCTCTAAGTAACATCAGATTTTATAGGTGATCTTCAGTTTGTGATAGCTTAAAAACATGGCCTTAAAGTTATTTCACATTCTCTCAATCGAGACATCCTCTCACTTTGACTCTCAGCTCTGTGTGATTGTTGTTCAGTAGCTAAGTTGTGCCCGATTCTTTGCGACCCCACGGACTGCAGTATGCCAGGCTCCTCTGTCCTTTACTGTCTCCTGGAGTTTGCTCAGATTCATGTCCATTGAGTTGGTGATGCTATCTAACCATCTTATCCTCTCCTGCCTTCTTTTACCTTCAGTTTTTCCCAGCTTCAGCTTCAGCATTGGTCCTTCCAATGAATACTCAGGGTTGCTTTCCTTTGGGATTGACTGGTTGGATCTCCTTGCTGTCCAAGGGACTCTTAAGAGTCTTTCTCAAGCACCACAGTCTGAAAGCATCAGTTCTTCAGTGTTCAGCGTTCTTTATGGTCCAACTCTCACATCTATACATAATTACTGGAAAAAGCATAGCTCTAACTATACAGACCTTTGGCAGCAAAGTGATGCCTCTGCTTTTTAATAGGCTGTCAGCTCTTGAGTCCTTGACAATTAGAATCAGTGGAAAATATATTCTGTAGCTCGGGAGCACAGACCAAAAGAAACAGGCAGTTTTACTTCCTTTTTCTTGTGCCGCTTGCTCTTGAAACCCAGCCATCATGGCATGAGGAATTCCAAGCAGCTCCCTGGGGAGGAAATAAGGTTCTCAGCCCATAGTCTCAAGGGAGCTCTTGGATGACAGTAACACGTACTTACCATGTAAACCATTACCTCCTGGGTGGATCCTCCAGCTTACAGATGAGCTGCCCCAGCCGATGCTGTGTGGAGCAGCAATGAGCTGTCCCTGACAAGTTCTGCCTTACTTGTGATTAATAAGCAAAATAAATCATTGCTCTCCTTTGATGCCATAAGTTTGGGCATCATTTGTTAAACCGCAAAACAAAAATGAAATGAGTTCTTACATGTGAAAGCTTTAATTTAATTCCATCTCAAAAATCTTACCAAATGTTCCTATTCATCTGTATATTCCACTGCATCTTCTCCCAAACAAACCAGATTTTCTCTCCCAGACCCTTAATTCAGCTAATGCTAACGACTGGTCTGCCTTTGTGCTTTGCTCTCCACTTTACTTACCTTCTCCCTCTTTCACTCCTGCCCAGTGGCTAGTCCATAATCAAATACAATGCCCTTCGCCTGAAAATATTTCTGCCTTCAGTGTCTTCCTTCTCATGACTATTTTAATCACCCAAGTCATATGCTCTGCACTTGAACTAGCACTGTGAGATATAAGTATTATCACTTGTATTCCTGTGTCCCTTTAAAATTCCTCATGTAGCCTGCTTAACAGTCACCTTCAAAAGCACTGCTGAAAATTATACAAAGATTCCCATGAGCTCTTCAAAGTCTAAACCTGTTAACCTGATCTTCCATAATCTACCTCTAATCCATTTTCCCACCATATTTCAGCCAGCTCTTTTATACTTTCCCCCAAATTTCCATTGTCTTGCTCCATCATGGAGTTTACACTGCTCCTGATATTTGTCAATCAGCCCTCTTTTTATCCTTCTCCAGATGTTTGCCTCTGCATTCTTTAAGACGTTTTTTTAATGTGGACCATTTTTAGACACTTTATTGAATTTGTTACAATATTGCTTCAGTTGTTTATGTTCTGTGTTTTGAGCCATGAGGCATGCGGGACTTTAGGTCCTTGACCAGGGATCAAACTGGCACCTCCTGCATTGGAAGGCGAAGTCTTAACCACCAGACCACCAGGGAAGATCCTATAATCATTCTTTAACTGAGCACAAAATCTTTCTAATTTTAAATGAGCATTTCTCTTTTCCTCCTTTTGCCCCTCAAATTAGAAAAATAAACTGCATTTCCTGATCAATTTGACATTTAATTTACTTATTTTGGTGTGAACTTCATCTAAAAGGTTGCAATATGTTATACACATGTGATGTATAAATATATACATTTATATCCTAATATATTATTTCTATCTTGGGTAATCAAGTTTCTGATTAAAATGCATATCACTGGCTTATATCATTTTTGCAGTTACAATTAGAAACAATCCTGGTCTGGATAGCCAGTCTTTTGACTTATTATTGTTTTCTCTCTCACTGGTTACATGACCTCAAATTAATTTTCTTCCATGATCTTTAGTTTGCTTCAATCTAAAATCAAATTGTTGTATTAGATATCTTCAGACTTTTTTTCACAGTCTGAAATCAGTAATATAAAAATTCAAGCTAATTTTCAAATTAAAAATTAGATAGTATTCTCTCTTTAGAAATGTATTCTGATTTATAAGATGATTCAGAAAGAATTTCCTTTACTTGCAAACCTTCCCAATATATTCAAATCACTATTTGAATAACAACAACAAAATCGTGATCACTTTTCAAAAACCTCTCTATAGAGAGCTCTGCCTAATATTGAGTTTCCCTGGTGGCTCAGCAATAAAATATTTACCTGTGACGCAGAAAATGTGAGCTCTATCCCTGGGTTGGGAAGATTCCCTGAAGGAGGAAATAGCAACCCACTCCAATATTCTTGCCTGAGAATCCCCAAGGACAGAGGAGTCTAGCAGGCTACAGTTTATGGGGTTGGCAGAGTAGGACATGACTTAGTGACTAAACCACAGCCACCACCACTACCTGCCTATTATTGGAAATATGAAATAATCTTGGCCAGACACATGAAGTAAGAACAGCCACTAAAACCACACAGACATTCAGATCTGAGCCATACATCTAATGCAGTGTAGCCTCCCTGATTCTCAGTCCTAGAATATGGATATTTATCTGTTCTATTTCTTAACTATCTCAAATCACCTGTGTAGAAATAGTAAAGAGACCTACATAGTCAAAACCATCAGAGAGTGTACTGAAATGCTGATCATTTGATTCTACATCCATTGAATTGTTTCTCTGAGTTCAGTAATTAAAAAGGAAAAAAAAAATTCTGTTTCAAAACCATCAATAGAGACAGTAAGCAAGCATAAATAAATGATTGCAAGCAAGGCCATAATACTATACTGCATTAGTTGTGATAAAATTGGCTATGGTAAGTAATCAATACATTCCAAAATCTAAGTGTCTGACAAGCTTGCAAAAGGAAAAGAGAAATTTTATTTCTGTTCACACACAGAAATGCCTGTGGATGGCTCAGCAGGGTTTTGCCTCCATTAGTGATTTAGGGACCCAGGTGTCCTCCATCCTGTGGTGCTATTATCTCTACCCAAGGCTTACAAGGTATCACAAGCAGGGAAGTTGAGCATGGAGGAGGCAAAATACTAGTTTTTAAATGCAGTGGCAGCAAGTGAAACACATGTGATTTCTAGTACATGTCATTGGCTAGAACTAATTACAGAGCCTCACCTAATTTAGAAGGGTCTCAGAACTGGAACCTTCCTCTGAGATCATGACAAATAGGAAACTGGATATAGGCAAGCACTAATTGCTTGCTTGCTAAGTCACTTCAGTCGTGTCCGACTCAGTGCGACCCCATAGAGGGCAGCCCACCAGGCTCCCCCATCCCTGGGATTCTCCAGGCAAGAACACTGGCGTGGGTTGCCATTTCCTTCTCCAATGCATGAAAGTGAAAAGTGAAAGTGAGGTCTCTCAGTTGTGTTCAACTCTTAATGACCCCATGGACTGCAGCCTACCAGCTCCTCCGTCCATGGGATTTTCCAGGCAAGAGTGCTGGAGTGGGGTGCCATTGCCTTCTCCAAAAGATCTGGACTGGAAATGGTTAGACTATTTAACCTGAAGGAAGTCTAGGGTTTTAGGACAAACATATCCACTTAGGATCTCTATATAAATTATTAATTATGTCTCAGGTTACACATTAGCTACAGATTTAATTTTTTAAAATGCCAGAGGTTTTCTACTCAAAACATAGACTATGTTATCAAGGTTCACAGAAAGAAATATTTTCAGGGCTTATTGCTAGATATTTAAGAGCTATAAAATTTGCACATATAAACTCCATCTTAATTGCTCTGGATTCATATGTTCTCTTGATCAACTGTCTATCACGTCATTATCATTGAATGATTTTTTTAAAGAAATTTAAAAATACAGAGCTTCCCCACATACTAAAAAAGTGTAAGAAGATTCATTAACAGATGAAATCATGTTTTTTTCTGATGAATGTAGTCATGTTTCCAAAGGTAGAAAATATTAAAGATAATTAAGAAAATCAGTGTAGAAAACAATGCCAGTCAGTCTACAAACAAGAATCTTTATAGCAGGGGTCAGTAAAGTTTTTCTGCAACAAACAATAAATGTATTAAGCTATGTAGGGCATATGATCTTTATTATATTTACTTAATCTGGATCTTATAGCATGAAAACAATCTTAAATAATGTGTAAGTAAATAAGAGTGGCTATGTTCTAATAAAACATTATTAATAAAAAATGATACAGTCAGATTGGATTTGCAGGCAATAGTTTGCTAAGTCCTGAACCACAATCCTGAAATGATGCTAGATATTCTGCTTCTAATCATTTTAAAATTTTGCTTTAGGCAAAAAAATAGGAAATTAAATCAATCAGAAGCAGAAAACACACATTTGTTGTTATCTTTGATATCTGACCATACTAACTTTCAAAATTAATCGAGATCAAGTGCATTCTTATGTACTTTTTGTTTCAATTCACATTGTGTAAAGTAGTCCAGTGATAACTGGGTAACAAAAACACTTTAAATTATTACTTTAAATTCATACATAGATTTCCATCATACACATCATGCTCTAATAAGAAATGGGCAAATTTTTAGTATATTGAATAAAAATGGCTTTTAATCAGATTAAAAACGTAAAATATATTTTCTCAAGGGTGTTTTGGCTGAGTGACAAGTCCTATTTTATTAAACCTCATTCAATTATTGCTTCTCAATAAGACAGGTATAAGAGAAGGCTGATGATAAGGAAAAAAGGCACATCACAAGAATGAGGTGCATCACATACGTAATAAAGTACTCATGAAAACTGAAGAATAAGGGGAATGCATTCAACTTTACACAAATATCAGTGGAAACAGCTTGCTTACCACCCCTCAAAATATTTTTGCTTGGTGCTTTATCATTTTTCTCATTCCTAAAGTGTCAGAAAATTGTTACATAGTAGTTTTAAAACTGTAAGTAACTTAGTAATATAAAAATGCTGTCATCAAGTAATGTTATTATCCATTGTTCTAGAAATACAACTGCAGTCACAGATATATGCTCTCTATACAAGTATCGAATATAATTTTAGAGGTGTACATTGTATGAGTTTTCATCCAGATTGACAGTGCTAAGATAGCCGTGCTCATGAATTTTCATGTCATCACTCAATTTATCTAGTACAATAACAGTTATATCACTTCTAAAATTGTGTTGCTTCAAATTACAGCTCTGCAACAATTCACTGAAACTATTTCACTTATAAGCATAAGGGTATTATTTGCTCCAAAGATGCTGGGCACTGATTACTTTATAAAGCAAATATTATCTTCATTCTAGTCTCATTAATTTATAAATCAATCATAGCTTAATGGAAAGCCCAGAAGACAGAGTCAGAAGATGAGACTTTAAGCCCTGGGTCTGATATTTATTAGCTGTGTGATGTTAATCAGGTTATAGCTTCTCTGGTTTCTGTTTTATCATCTGTAAAATAGAGGAAGGGACATGTGCTCTAGCTACTTTTCATTACTTTGCAAGGATTTTATAAGATATATACTTGTAAACAAGTTATCTTATGTACTACAAAATTATGTACAAATATGAATTATTGTTATCAGTTTACTAGTATCCCTTTTGGATAAGAAAAACCATTTACCAAATTAACCACTCAGTAAATAAATGACTGCCTTATCACATTCATAAGCAATAACATGTAACCAGTCTGCTGTGCTTGAAGGCCAAGATCGCCACATGTCAGAACAAATATTGGGTTGGCCAAAAAGTTCATTCATGTTTCTGGTTATACCGTATAGACAAATCCGAATGAACTTTTGGGCCAATGGAATATATATTCTGTATATTAAACAAATACAAAATTCAATTATTACCTAAGTATACCTTAGGTAGTAATCAACATAATAAATATGAATTTTATCCTTGCAGCAATATTTGTTTATACTAATATGCATATAGCTAATTGGAATGATTAAATCTATGTCAAATTATCATGAAAGATAAGAATTTCCTTATAGTTTGTCAGATATTCATGGAGCAGTTTGATATTCAGGGTATTAAAAAAAATCTTCAAATCTCACTGTACTATAGGTTTTATAAATCACAAACCAACTCTTTATAGAATTCAACACCTAAATCTCAAAAGCACTTAAAGTTTGATATTCGATCAACAGAGTAGATCTTTTCTAATGATTTCCCATATTTCTGAAGAGGGCAGAGAAAGTGGTGAAAAGTCTCCGAGAGAATATTTTTGTTTTTATATACCAAGAAGTTGTGGGGCTTTAAGCCATCCTCGGTTTTAGTTGGGTTCTCTGAGTTCTCTGCATGTGCTATTAGAGAGCAAAGAAATAAAGGCTAGATAAAGGGGTACCAGGCAAACTAGCATCCCCAGTATCAGCCTCCACTGCTGAGCAGACACACACCGCTGTCCACTCATTTCTTTTCTCCGTCTCTCTAGGGAGCCAGTTTAGGTAAACCTCTCTGCCTGCTCCTATGTGTGAAAGATACAAAGACATCAAATACAAGCCATTTGAGTGGGAGATTTAAGGAGTCTCTTTTCCCCCTAATGTAGTTAATAGGTTGATCAAAAGTAAGGTTGAGAATCACTCTAATGGGAATAAAAAAATCTCTATTCTGTCCAATCTGTGATATATTAGAAAAAAAATTTTAAAGGCACCCTAGGAAACCAAGCTTCCCATGTTATGAACAGGTTATTATCCCCATGTGACAGCCCTTCAGACCATCTCCAAATAGTTAGAAACACGTGCCTTTAAGTAATAAGAGGTCTGCAGCTATGATACTGATTTTTAAAAGGGTATAGATATGTTCCAGGTGAAATCCTGTACATTATACAGAGAAAAGTCTCTGAGACTTTACTCTTAATGTGGGTTTTCTAAATTACAAAGTGGACATTTTCTCCCAGTTCACAACGATTTGAGTAATAGCACTCTATTGGAAAATCACACCAGGCAATGAATTATGATTCGATTTTTTTTCAGAAGTACATCTTCTTATTATGAATTAATCCTTTCTCTCTTTTAAGGACATAATGAAACATTTGTTAACATTCAAAATAGAGCATGGCTGATAGAAATAGCAATGACCTATGCAAATATTTATATGGTAGCAAACAGCTTAAAACAGCAAATAATTCCTATTAAAATATCTTATTTTTTCTATGATAAAATGTCCATGCATGATAAAATAGGGTCAGAGTATTTTTAGGTTAGATGACAGTTCAATTCCCCTCTTAACTTGCTCTGTTTTTAGTGACATGGCTCCTTTAGCATTTTTGTGAGGTGCATTTGATCCTGCACAGACATTTCTTCTTTTCTTATCCTTCATTTTAGTTTCTTCACTAACCTATCAATGTCATGCTTTACTATTCTGGCCCTGGGAATGTGCTTAGCCTTGTCCAAATCTTTGCTACCCCATGGACTGTAGCTCGCCAGGCTCCTCTGTCCAAGGAATTCTCCAGGCAAGAATAGTGGAGTGAGTTGCCATCTCCTGCTCCAGGGGATCTTCCTAACCCATGGATTGAACCCACATTTCTTGCGTCTACTGCAAGATTCTTTACCACTGTGTAATCTGGGAAGCCGAATTCTGGCCTTAACTCCTCTCAATTCTGCTTTTATATTTTCCAACAACGCTCCACTGATACTAACAAGGAGTTATGAAATATAAAATGAGATCTTGTGGATTTAAAAATTACCATGGTTTTGTTATAGGAGATCACATCTGAAAAACAATTGTAAATTGTGAGAAAATCAGATCTAATTGTGCTTTCTTTCATGAGACTCTTTAGATATTTTCTATCAAAATCTTATATGCATTGGGGCACTTTACCGGTGGCCCAGTGGTTAAGAGTCCATGTTCCCAGTGTAGGGGGCATGGGTTCGATCCCTGGTCAAGAAACTAAGATCCCACATGGTTAAAAAAAAAATCTTATATGTATAATCTTTAACCCCAACACTATCAAGTATATCTCAGTTCAAGGCTGTATTTCCCCCAGTATTCCAACTAGATTTGTTGATTAGTTTAAGTGGTTAACAGCTACATTCCCAGGGACTTTTTTTTTAAGTGGTACTAACTTTCAGATTAAATACAGAAAAGAAAGCTTATCTTTCCTTTACAGTTCACCAGATGTTATAGTCACTACAGTGATAATGTTAGCAATCTGGTATTAAGGTTTAGAAATCTCCTCTTGTGATGTAATAGATAGAGACTTCTATAAAGCCTTCATTATACCTCCTGAGAAAGTAAATTGACATGCTAGGCTCATCACCCCTGCTTTTGGTCTACCTCACAAAACTGTTATCTCTTTCATTTCAACTAGATAGCAACAAAATGTTCAAAGAAGGGTTTTGTTGATTTTCCCAATTCTCTCAAACTTTGCAATATTAAATCACTGTCCTATTTGCATATGAATACCTTATAACAGTATTTCTTTTTAAAGATACTGGGGTAGCAATCAGCCCTGGGAATTAATCCAAATAACAGCCTCTGAAGATGGCCTTCTTTGGTACCTAATCAAAAGCATCAATGCCATGACAGAGCCCTGCTGGGAATCCTGTCAGATTTCATTTATCTGAACACACTGGATAAGTGAGCCAGTGGATAAGTGGTTTCAAATAACCAGTTTCTCCGATTGTTCATTGGGTTGCCACAATGATTTTGTAATGAGACTATAAACTGGTTAGTAGGTATTTAGGCTGAATGCATGATGAAATTTCATTTTACCCTTATTTCGTTACTTTGAGCCATCTTCCCAAACCACTGTTTAAAGTTATATTTCATAGCTTTACAAACCAGTATTGTTCAAAAAAAGATCTCCATTCACCCCAATCACACTTACAAAACCACTCACTCTCCCTCTCAGATCTTTTCAGTTTCTAATAAGCTACGACAAATGACATTTCTTTTAGACACAAATGCTGCTTGGCTCTAGGAACAGAACCTTTAACACATTCCAGAAAACTTCTCATTTGAGCCTCAAAGGTTACAAAATGTGGCTAATAAATTATTCTCCCCAGTATCAAGAAAATGCTCTGAGCAGTCACTAAGCACACACAAGGCAACAGCTCTGGGTAAAAAGCTCCACCCCTAAGATAACTGCATTAATCTAGGTTTTAGAGTACAACACAAGTCCATGCACCAATCAATGAATGAATCTATACATATTATAATAATGTGGGAATTTATGATACAGGAAATAAACACATAAAAGTTTCACAAAGACATCATGCTGGAGTAATTTAGAAAACTTCACTCTAACCTGAAGTAGGGCTTTGGGCCCTAATAATAGATAGGTTGGCAGGATTAATGAATGGTAATCACTTCAAGCAAGAAAACAAAATCCAATAAGCAAAGTTTCAAAAATGGTGCTACTGTGGTGTCCTAAATGGGAGGGAAATCCCAAACGTACATGTATGGCTGATTCATTTTATTATACAGTAGAAGCTAACACAGGGCTTCTCTGGAACCTCCTTTGGCAAAGAATCCTCCTGCGATGCAGGAGACCCTAGTTCAATTCCAGGGTGGGGAAGATCCCCTGGAGAAGGGATACTACCTGCATTAGTATTCTTGGGCTGCTACCGTGGTGGCTCAGACGGTAAAGAATCTGTCTGCAGTGCAGGAGACCTGGATTTAATCCCTGCACTGGGAAGACCCCTTGGAGGAGGGCATGGCAGCCCACTCCAGAATTCTTGCCTGGAGAATGTCCATGGACAAAGGAGCCTGGCGGGCGACAGTCCATGAGGTCACAAAGAATCGGATACAACTAAGCAACTAAGCACCGCACAGAAGTTAACACGACATTGTAAAGCAACTAACGGCAATAAAAATTAATAAAACATGATGACACTAGTGTGTGGGAAGAAGAAAATATATCCTAGAGAAATAAAAACAGAAACTTCTGATCTGAAAAGAGGCTTTCTTGCAAACAGCTGTAGAAAATAAAGGTCAGTTGGATATGTAAGAATTTTACAGAACCTGATGAACCAGTTGGAGTTAGAAAGTGGCAGAGATATTGATGTGCATGCATATCATATAAATTTAACACAAAAATCTGAAAATTTTTATATAAAAATAGTGACTAATTTACTAACCTCTCTGACACTGTTCTTTATTTATTTGTTTATTGAACTTGGAGTTCAATAAATTCCTTCCAAATTCCCTCCCAGCTCTAACATTTTACAGGCACATTCAACCTAAAAATTCTGCAATATAGAGAGATAATCTGCAATGGGTATGAAAAAATTTCATGCCTTCCAAGTGAAGAACTTGGAAAAGCTTAATAAGAATTGTGGCACAATGAGTAGAATTGTACAGTGTCAGAGAAATTTAAAGTGAAATGGAAAATAGCAACATTCAAGACTTAGAAACTTTGATAAGCTATTTTTTCAATTTCCCTCCATTCTAGAAAATCATCTTCCAGTCATACATATTAGAAAATGGATTCAAATACCTTATTTCCTGGGAGCTGAAATATTTTGCTTTTTGTAGGCTATCTTTAGGATAGGATATCTTTCTGGATAGGAAAGTCATGAATACAAAATGATAGGCACAAGCAATTAAGAATTGAAGATATATTTATCTTGATGTCTCATTGTATTGACCAAGAAGGCAGAAAGCAAGAAGCAATGGGAGTAACATTAACTGAGTGCCTAACATATGTCTGTCTCTGTCTTAGGTGCTTCATTTATATCATTTCATTTAACAGTCAAGGCTGACTATATATAAATGTTTTCCAGATTTCCTGCCTTGACTCCTTACACCACTAAAAATCAAATTCCTACAAATAAGCTTAGTCATAAATATCAGTCAGTAACAGTTCTTGTTTGTTAAAATTTACTGTAAAGTTTTCATAGGACTCAGGTTTTCTGGAAAAACCAATTTTGTCCACTGAAGGACAAATGCACAGATGTGACATTCTGTTCATAAACTTATTCTGTATAAAGCATAAAAATGAATAGACCTCAATTAAAACAGAGTCAGGAGACCAAAGAGGGAAGTTCTTATACCCTGCAGCAATAGCAAAGTCCTAGAGGAAGAAAGACTTTCTCTTCTTGCCTGGCAAAAGCTTAACCAACTAGAGACTGTCATGCCTTAGCCAATGAAAAGCCACTATACAGTTAACTTCTAATTCCTCCAGATGACTCTGTTTCCTATAAGCCCTCCCAACTTGCTTTTCCCATCTTTATGAAAGTGCTCCTCTCCTTGTTCTATGGGCCTCGCATAGTAGCTCTCAGGGTTGCAGACTCTGAATTGCCATTGTTTGCTGATCCCAAATAAGACCATTTTTTACTGGAGAAATAACTGACAGTCTATTTGTTTAAGGTTAACAAAAGGGTTCTTATTATTTTTTGGAAGCTTGGAGCTTTCAATGCCAGTAATACTAAGTCAATATCTCTAACTACATTGCAAGTAAACTGACCCAAAAACATTTCCCCCAAAAAATGACTTACAGATATTCGTCATCCAACAGCATTCTAATACTGCTCTGTAAATAGAAAATCCCATTTTGTGAAACTTTCATGCTCTTCTGCTGATATAAAGGGCTCACAGCCATGACACGGCTGTCATTTTTCACACCACCTTTTCACTTCAAGGTATGTTCTAACTTTATGTAGCATCCTAAGTTTTTTCCCAAGAACATTTCTCAAAATAAACCCATCTAATTCTAACACTGTTTAGCTTTCTTTCCTTGGCAAATACATAAAGACCTACACATTTCATAAAGATTCATGTCTTTCATTCCTGTTTATCATATACAGATCTTCTTTCTCCAACCAGATTATTAGTTTCTTTTTTTTTTTTTTTTTCAAATCTTTTGCATTGGATTTTATGTCAAACATTTTGCTGGGAAAACATGAACTCAGTCATTTTTGGCTTAATGGTAAAACAGGATCATGGAATTTTAGACCAGATGGGATAGAGAATATATGTAGTCCAGACACTCTCATTTTATAGCTGATGAAACAGGGATAGGCTCAGAGAAGTTAAGATAATTTGATCAAGGCTTGTCAACTAGTTGATGACAAAAACTTTGGTGACTTACCTATTTCATGCCTTTCATATTTCCTAGTTTATCCTTTTAATAAATATTTTTGAAGGGCATTCCAAACAATAAGAATGATGTGAGGAAAAAAGGTGAACAAAGCACCCACACTTATAGTTTCTGCTTCATGTGTAGAAACAGAGAATACACAGTAAATGCAAGTGACGAGTACAGCATTATCACAAGGACACTGGGGCAACACTTATCCTAGTCTCATAGGGTCAAATGAGGCTTTCTAAAGTAAAACATATATCATGTGAGAGCAGAAGAAGGAGTTAACACAATGAAAGCTGGGCTACAGAAGGCAATCTGCAAGCTGGGAGCAGGGAAGAAAGAGACTAGACAGGTAGGTGAAGATGAATCATGAGTGGCCTCACCAGTGAATTTATAATTTCTATTTTGAATCTATTACTAGATTTAAAGTAGGAAGGAGACTCCATCAAATTGGTCTTTTATAATGGGAATGAATGGGGTGTAGGAGGCTGAGTTATAAGACCAGAAAACCAGTTAGAAGACCATTGTAATAATCCAGGTTACCATGACAACCTTTATTGCAATTAGAAAAGGAGTGAATTCTGCTTTAATATTCTGCTCTAATATTTTGAAAGTAGGCTTTTGATGTTGCATCCATATTACCAGAATGATAAAAAAGAGAATGTGGTTATCTTTGAGAAGTAAATAAACTTTGGCAAGGAAGAATTTCATATTGTGGGAAGTAAGATTATAAACCTTAATTATTGAATTGGTTAATTGCAACCCAGTGATGGGGGCAGAACTCCTTGAGTTCTAAAGACATCTGTCCATTATTATGTAGATGGTGTTCTCAATGTCACTGCAATTGTCTAACCACGGATAGATGTGACTTAATTCAAAATAGAAAAGGATTTTAAAATAAGCATTCTCAAAGTCCCAAATACTGGAATAGGCTATTTACTTGAAGAGTTCCTCTTCAATTACAAAAGCAAGTGCCAAAATATCAGCCAAGCTCTTGACTGCTCTGCCAATTTCAACTAGTTTTGTGGTTGTGCAGTTGCTCCTCTGCCAACTTCATTTTTTTAAACTATTATGAGGTCTAAGCACTGGGAATGCCAAAAAGGAAAAATAAGATCAAGCAACGTGATTACATTTTGGCTAAGATGCATCTATTACCTAGGCAAGAGGATGAAATTACAGTCTTTTTTTTTTTTAAAGGACATGGTTTACAAGAAGAAATTCATGAATTTTCCTTCAAATAGAAACTAGTACAAAATTTTATTTCATGCTACCCCATATTACAGCAATGAATGCTGGAAATGAGGTCTAAAAATAAGAGGAAGGATTGAAATAATATACATAGCAGTAGTTGCTTTCAGAAATACATTCAAACTTGGTATTCTATGTAAAATATGAAAAATGATCACAATATTAAACGAGCCAGAATCAGCTCAGATATATATTCTTTCTGTGGATGTTGACCCTTTACTCTTTAGACCAAATAGGAAAGGTGTCTACATATAATTGCTACTGTTTTTTCCCCTTTGATTCTAAGATTCTCAAACAACTGGTTCCTCTTTGTCCTTCAGCATTCCTCTTTTCTTATCTACATGGGATCACGGCCCCTCTGACCTGGGCTCCTGGGTCCAAACTCAGGGAACATGTTCCGTTCACCTTTCTGTTGCTCCTGTTGCTATTCGGCTGGGCAGAAAGGTGCCGGCCATCTGGAAATGTCTAAGTAATCATCAAAGACCTAAATTTAAAAATTACCTCCTTTGGGCAAACTTCTCTTAACTCTCCAAGAGAATTAACTATTCTCTTCAACTTGCCCACTAAGCTCTTGACATAAGTTGCAAAAATAGATGAATGCAAAATGCCATTGTCACTTGCTACTTTTTTGTACTCTCTGATACATTCTTATAGGATCTCAATGAAATAGATGATAAATATACAGAAAATAGAGATATAGATATATACACATATAAATAACATTGTTATGTATACACATCAGTTCAGTTCAGTCACTCAGTTGTGTCCGACTCTTTGCGACCCCATGAATCGTAGCACGCCAGGCCTCCCTGTCCATCACCAACTCCCAGAGTTCACTCAAACCCATGTCCACTGAGTCCATGATGCCATCCAGCCATCTCATCTGCTATCATCCTCTTCTCCTCTTGCCCCCAATCCCTCCCAGCATCAGAGTCTTTTCCAATGAGTCAACTCTTCGCATGAGGTGGCCACATACATACATTCATATTTAATTCATGCATGTGTATCATGTGTTTAGTCACTCAGTCGGGTCTGATTGTTTGCAACCCTATGGACAGTAGCCTGCCAGGCTCCTCTGTCCATAGAATTTTCCAGGCAAGAATACTGGAGTGGGGTTGCCATTTCCCACTCCCAGGGATCTTACTGACCCAGGGATCAAACCCGAGTCTCTTGTGTCTCCTGCATTGGCAGGGGGATTCTTTACCAGTGAGCCACCTGGGGAGCCCCATACTTAGTTCATAATGGATAATTATCCATTTTCATGATGTGCCATGTCCATAGTTCTTGTGCTAGAACATCTTACTTTATTTTTTTTTTATTTTTTTATTTTTTCTTTATTCTATTTTACAATACTGTATTGGTTCTGCCATACATTGACATGAACCAGCCACAGGTGTACACGATCTCCCAATGCCGAAGCCCCCTCCAACCTCCCACTCCACACCATCTCCCCGGATCATCCCGTACACCAGCCCCAAGCATCCTGTATCCTGTATTGAACATAGAACATCTTACTTTAAAAAATATGCATGATGACTTCCCTGGTTGTTCAGTGGCTAAGACTCTTCACTCCTGATTCAGGGGGCCAAGGTTCAATCCTTCATCAGGGAACTATGCTGCAACTAAGAGTTAGCATGCTACAACTTAGCACAGCCAAATAAATAAACAAAATTATTAAATATATGATGACTGACTAAAGAGATGAACTGTCATAGTACTATACCGAACAGCTAAAAGTACCAAATGTTTATTTTGCATAAGTCTGATAATATTAAGGGAAAATTGCCAAGGGTATTGATTTACTAAAATCTACTCCTATCATTATACAGAAGAAAAAAAAGGTGAAAAACAAGTTTTCGATTAATTAATGTAATAGGTGTCTATTGGTAATCTTTCAGCAGTGCTGTGCAAGGCAAAGCACTCGAATGCAAAGAATACGACTGGACCCCTGTCTACAAAGAGCTCTTGGTAAAGTGGGTTATACAGGAAGAAGAAAAGATAAGTGCATATGGAGGAATTGATGCTAACATGGAGGTTAGGCCAACCAATGTAGTGAGGATGCCAGATGACAGCAGCAAGCTCCACCTGGGAAGTCAGAGAAAATGCCCTATTGAACATAGAACATCTTACTTTAAAAAATATGCATGATGACTTCCCTGGTTGTTCAGTGGCTAAGACTCTTCACTCCTGATTCAGGCGGCCAAGGTTCAATCCTTCATCAGGGAACTATGCTGCAACTAAGAGTTAGCATGCTACAACTTAGCACAGCCAAATAAATAAACAAAATTATTAAATATATGATGACTGACTAAAGAGATGAACTGTCATAGTACTATACCGAGCAGCTAAAAGTACCAAATGTTTATTTTGCATAAGTCTGATAATATTAAGGGAAAATTGCCAAGGGTATTGATTTATTAAAATCTACTCTATCATTATACAGAAGAAAAAAAAGGTGAAAAACAAGTTTTTGATTAATTAATGTAATAGGTGTCTATTGGTAATCTTTCAGCAGTGCTGTGCAAGGCAAAGCACTCGAATGCAAAGAATACGACTGGACCCCTGTCTACAAAGAGCTCTTGGTAAAGTGGGTTATACAGGAAGAAGAAAAGATAAGTGCATATGGAGGAATTGATGCTAACATGGAGGTTAGGCCAACCAATGTAGTGAGGATGCCAGATGACAGCAGCAAGCTCCACCTGGGAAGTCAGAGAAAATGCCCTGTGTAGAAGTTCACCAGGAAAATGGAACAGTGTGGACAGAGGCAGGGAGACTTGAAAACTAGGGTTCATGGGAGGAAATCAGGGAGTGATATTAGGGAAGCAGACAGTGGCCAGATTTTAAAGGCCTCTACTTGCAGGAGAGCTCTGAGCACTTGTGGGGAGGAAGCAGGGACCAAGCCAGGGAACAAAGATCAAAGGGTGAGCTGTGACCAGGAACTAAGGGACAGAGCCCTTCAGCTTGTCTTCAGCATCTCATACACACCTCTAGGGGCTTCCCAGGTGGTGCAGTGGTAAAGAATCCAGATGCAGGAGACACCAGCTCAATCCCTGGGTCAGCAAGATCCCTTGGAGAAGGAAATGGCAACCCACTCCAGTATTCTTGCTGGGATAATCCCATGGACAGGGGAGCCTGGCGAGTCACAGTCAGTCCATGGGGTCACAAAGAGTTGGACAGGACAGCATGCACGCCCTGCATGCACACATCTCTAGACATATTCCAGTTCTATGCATAAGTCACAATTCTATGTTGTTTTAACGACTGATAGGAATGCATTGCATAAGAGGATAACACTCAACTTTAAGATTTACTTTTTAATTTAAATCGCCACATATAATGCATGCTGAACGTGAATGAGATTCCATTTGAGAACTGTAGCATTGTCAAAGATGTACAGAGCACATCAGCCATCCTCTAATACGTCTTATACCTTACAATGATGTGGAAGGGAGATATATATATGTGTGTGTGTGTGTGTGTGTGTGTGTTTCCACATCAAAGTAAGGCATATGAAGTTTTAAATTTTTTTATATAACCAAAATATAAGTCATATCAGGATAGGTGTTCCAGCAAAGTTACAACTACATGCATTCAAAAGAGAAATCTTGTTAAGTACCACGCTGTAGCCTGAATAAACATTTGGAATTTGAATAAATAACCCAGGCCTTACTAGACCAGATATAGAGAGAGCAGTTCTGAGGCAATTGCTATATTTAAATTTATCCTTGGGAATTGTGTTACATACCAGGTCAGGAAAATGATACGTTTTCTCTCCATACTTAAAACTTTCACAAATACTCTTATGAATTAATAAAATAAAATACCTTCATATTTATGTATTATGAGCCCTTCTTGGATATTTAAATAAATTTAAGATAACCTAAGGAAAGCAAACGGTAAACCACATACAATACATTTATAAAAGTCTCACATATAGCATGTAGAAACTATACTCAACATTTGGAATAAAAATAATTCAACAATTCAACATGAATATTATCAACAGACAAGAAATAGAAATTTAAAAATAGAGAAACCCAAAAAGCTAACTTTTACGTTTTCAATTTTGACATGTAATTTTTCAAGCCTTACAATCCTTAATATAGCTATTTATATTCTATTTCCTTCCTAAATTTAACTATACTTTTCCCCCATGAGGCTCAGGATGCTGACCTATAAAACAAAAAGAAATTCCTAAACATATATAGTATGGAAATGATAGAGGTCAGTGATGCAGTGGATCATTATTCAGGCTGAAAATAAATTGGTTTTCTTGGAAAAGAAATACCTCTTTAAAGATATTATGAGCCAGGCCCTGCCTACTCTCTTTCCCACCCATCACAGAAGGACTGAACTAAGTTTCAGAGTTTGGAATCAGCTTCCCTCACTGATGAGGCAAGTGTTGTTTTCAATAGACTCCAACCTACCTCTGATTTAGTTCAGTCTCCTGAGGGCTTGGTTACTCTAAACAGAGATGCTTCCCGTTCCAGAAGCCAGGGCCAGACCCAGGACTCCCTCTTACTTTCAACACCTAGGTGCTGATGAATGAAACTTGGCTTCTGAGCTGCAGTCTTGTGCCCTAGACCCAGTTGCTAAGATACGTATTGCTTCCTGACCGCCTGCATCCCAGCCTCCGTCTCCTCCCCATCACTACACTCTGAACATCTCCAGATGCTCTCCTTGGTCCTCGGAGCAGTGACCCAGCTGATCTTCTACACTCTTTCTCATGGCTGGCAAAAATGCTGGATTTTACCTGAGCCCTGTGATCCTAGGAAAAAATAAAGGTTACAAAATTCTCCCACTCTTTGTGTTCCTCTTTGCAAAATAGCACCCTTCCCCAGAGAAGTCAGTTAAGACTTGTGGGTTCCCTTATTTACCTGTGACATATGGGCACAGAGACTTCTTTCAAATGTCCTCTCTTTGCTCATGAACAGATCAATCAGAACAAAACTTACTGACCAAATGTTCACTGGGAATCCTTCCTTCCTCTAAACCTCTAAGCTTTGGGCCACTCTCAGTCTGAGCCAGCATACAACAGTCTTCCTTCAAAAGCCAACTGACCTCATAAGAAACTATTCTCTGATCTACCACTCCACCACCTGCCACCGTCCATCACTCACCTCCCCAAACCTTGTTCTCTTGAGCTTTTCTTCTTGCTATTTAGTCACTAAGTTGTGTTCAACTCTTTTGTTGAGACCCCATGGACCATAGCCCACCAGACTTCTCTGTCCACAATATTTCCCAGGCAGGCGTACCGGAGACGGTTGCCGTTTCCTTTTCCAAGGGATCTTCCCAACCCAGGGATCGAACTCACTTCTCCTGCATGGCAGGCAGATTCTTTACCACTGAGCCACCAGGGAAGTCCAGGCGCTTTTCTTATTACTCCTTATAAAAGAGAATCCCTTATGGATCTACGGTTGGTTCCACTCCTCTTTCTGGCAATAGTCCTTTAGAATAAACTCTCCTTAGTTAACTCTGATTGTTTTTACCCAACATGAGACAGTAGATTTCTGCCTATGTAACTCAACTGACTGGATTTCATCTTTCCTGGGTTAACTTTTATCTCTCTCTCTCTCAGTAACTTTCACAACCATACTCAAACATGACTCCCTAGACCCTTTCAATTTCTCTCAAAAGTTACAGAATCTTTGCACCTCAAGTCATTACACTGGTGTTCTTATTTTAAAATTCATTCAGTTCATAACGCCTTTTAGTAGTCAAAAATTTAAAGGCAACCTCCAATTTTTTTTATCACTTACTATTCTTCTGAAATTGCTACCAAATGTTCTCACCTCTCATGTCCAGAATGGAAATCTTAAAATATTTTACTGAATTTTTCAGATACTCACAAGAGAAGAAACAGTAATAATTTTTAAAGTGCTTATTGTTACTTGAGAAAAGTGTTTGATTACAAGCCACATGTAGACAGCATCATTTAATATGTGAATGTGGGTGTGCATGCTTGGTTGCTCAGTCGTGTCCAACTCTTTGTGAACCTATGTGAACATTTAATGTGAAGCTATAAAAGCTAGTTCAGGCCACAATATTCAATTTAGGTAAATTCAGAGATGTGTTTTTCAAAAATCACAGTTCTTCTTTCAACTTCCTCATAAAAACACCTCAATTGAGCATCACTCCCTTTGCAAAAAGCTGCTATGCCTCATTCAAGTGGCGTGGCAAAGAACAGGGGAAGAAGGGTAGTGTGGACCCCTGTACTGTGATCCTCAGTGTCCATGGACAGCCACACGGGGGCGTGTTTTATAAAGTCACATAAACACACTCTCACATATGCATATATACATATACAGGCACATATATTTAGCAATCTCGGTATTTTAGAAATGACTCTAGAGATGCATCCTGTATGACTAAGTAGCTTAAAAAGCATGAGTTCTTTCCTGATCATTAAGAGACATCATATTTTGGGCAATCTGGGTGTGATCTGAACCGGTATTTGGGGCTTTTCTTTACCAGGAGGCTGTGACAATTCCCACAGGAATGTACTGGGTCCACCTCAGTGCTGTGTTTCTTGCTTTAGAGGCGTGTACAGAGCTGAGGCAGGAAGCCTGCACAGCTCGGCTATGGTGTGGTGGCCAGTGGGTCCACAGCAGCTCATCAGCCACAAGGGCTACAGTGTCGAGTAAGCCGCTTGGTTGGAAGGACCCCTGGGGATACACATCTATAGCCTCAGCACCTGGCACAAAGCTCCGCAAACTCACACTGCCCACACTCAGGTCCAGGACACTCATGCACTAACGAAACACAAAACAAAAACCCAAAAATGGGGAAAATTAATAAACACAATTACTAAGAGTGCTATGATTGTGTAGCAAATACAAAAAGGAAATATTCTGAATCAATGAGAAATAAAGACAACAATAAGCTAAACTCCAGTGAACTAAACAGCTTTTAAAAATGTATCCTCATCTCAGCTGGCTGACATTCACCTTTGGAAAGCAATATTTACCTTCCATTTAATTACATTACTGATTAAGTTACTTCAATCCCTATCAATGTCTGCTACTTTCAGAATAAATGATATAATGGAGTGATGACACCTCTGATGAAAATAAATATTTTCCACGGCTATGAAATACTGTACAGAATTGTAAGCACTATAAGCGGTGATTATATTTCAAAATTATGCATACTGCCTGAGATTACATTTCTTGTATTTTCTGAATATTCATCACCTGAGTCTACAGAAGAGATCTAAATGACAAAATTATTACTAAATCCATCAACTGGAAGACACTATGTTATTACTTAATATTTCTGAACACATTCTATCTATTTTATAATCATTCATGGAACACTCACTGGGTGCCAAGTGTTGTGCTAGAAATGGGGTTTATGGAGATAGATGAACCCAGAAACTTTGCAGTCTCACCACGAAGCCACCAATTCTTTCTCAAAATGTGATCAGTAAGCCAGCTTCAGATGTTTCAGGATTTACATTCAAATATTTGAAAAATTGTTAATAATAAATAAGAGTGATGCATTATTACTTAATGATGTAAGAATAAATAATGTTGCCTCTGGAAGTTCCAAATATATTTTATGTGTGCATCCACATAACATTTTCATATGCTGAGATAAAGAGAAATGAGAAATCTTCTAGGTCTTTGATACATTTTAACCAAAGGAAACCCTGATTTCTGTGGGACTGTATTTATCTGAGTATTGCATGCTCTTTTAATTTATACAGACTAGCTGAACAATCACCTTATTTAACTGAATGCAAAAAAAAGGTTTTCTTTATCAATGAACAGTTTCTTCCTAGTTAAGCAGTTACTAAGGCTTCCAATTGGAACTAGCTGTATTCGTCATGTACATAACTAAAGGTCAAATTCTTGCTTATCCCACAGAGCCAACCATGAAACTCACATGCATGCATGCCTGCTTGATCACTCAGACATGTCTGACTCTCATAGTTCAAGGTCCCATGAACTGTATCCTGTCAGGCTCCTCTGTCCATAGGATTTCCCAGGCAAGAATATTGGAGGGGGTTGCCATTTCTTCCTTTAGGGGATCTTCCTGACCCAGGGATCAAACTCACACCTCCTGCATCTCATACATTGGCAGGTGATTCTTTACTCCTGCACCACCTGGGAAGAAGCCCTGAAATTGGCATAGTGCATGGCTAAAAACATCTTGAAAAGAATATGGTTTGGGTGTGGAAAAAACATATCTCAGCCTGAAAGCTGCTAGGTTTTCATCTTTTCGATTTTTAAGCTTTCCTGTTTTTTGACAAGACATTAATACCCTTTGGTGAAATGAATGCCTTGATGTTAATTACCAAGCGAGTCTTTTTATTAATAACAGAGCTAAACGATTTTAACACCTTCCAGCCACTTTCTGGAGTGAATGTATAATCGTAATTCTTTCAGCACACTGGGGGAAGTACATAAAAGCCCCTGGAAATTGTTCATTTTGCTTACATGAAGCTGTTAACTCAGTTAATTACAAGCCATTGTCTTGGTATTATTATTTTTTTTCATACAGTTTCTTCCAACACAGCCATTTATTTAGGAAAAACCATGCACACATGGGTGCAGTTAAAGAAAGAAAGAGACTCAAGAGCAATTATATTTGGGAAAGGACACACCGGAGTCCCTGTGCGCCTCGTACCCACAGAGCCCTCCTCTTTTGCTTGCCTGGAGATGCCGTGTATGTAACATCTATCTACCCAGCACACTGCTCTGCATTACCCAAGTAAATATGTGCCATCAGATATGGAAGTCTGCACCCGAGTCTCCCCTCTAGCCAAGTCTTCCTTTTCTTAGAGCTCACATCACATGCCAGGTATAAAGAGAGACTGAGTGAACGTATGAATGAATAAATGAAAACCAAAGGAAGAATTCATATAAATTGGAGAGAAGACATGTGAAATTATATTTTTAAATGATCAATTTAATCCAGTTACATTAATTTATGGGGGTATTGTAGGTTTCTTCCCCATTGGTCTCTCAGGCTAACAGTCTAAACATAACAGTCCTCTCTCTGAGAAAGACTTTGTTTATAGATTGTAAATATGATATGAGTGGTATATTTGATGATCTGTGGGAGTCAACTGTTAAATATTCACAAGTCTGGGACACTAGTTGTTAAATTCTTGGTAGCCTGAAATCAATCATGGTAAGTGTTTACACTATGGAAATCAGCAAAAGGTAACAATCACGGATTTCTTTCTTTTGTTTTTGTTTTTGAGAGTATTTGCCAAATTACCTATGGGTTGTTGTTCCCTTCTCTAGGGGATCTTCCCAATCCAGGGATTGAATCCAGATCTATTGCAAAGTCCTTCATAAACCTCTGACCAAAAAAAAAAAAAAAAGAGAGAGAGAGAGAGAGAGAATTCATAATATTCCAAAATTCCTAATAATCAGCTCACGATGTGCCATTCACATTTTCTTTCCAAGATTCTTTTTGTATACATGTTTCTATCAAGTCAACTTCTTGGGATTATTAATGTAATATGAATATTACCCATTTCATAAATAAGTACTTCTTTTATTTTTTTAAATTTTTTAAATACTTTATTCTATTTTACAATACTAGTACTTCTTTTAATAAGTCAAAAAATGATTGTTTTAAAACATCAATGAATTTGGTCAAAAGCCATGTCCTCTCTAATCTATACACTTCCTGACTTTATAGCCATCAATGAAATCCCTTCTCAGCTTTGTTTATTTCAGGCTGAAAAAGCCTATTTATTTTAGACTCTCCTTATATTGCTGCTCTTCCCATCAGCTCTTTTTAGGCACTCATTTCTGGACCAATTCCAGTGCAGTCCTTTCCCAAATGCTGCAATCAGAACCATTTGCAGAGTCTCACTTGTAGACAGGAAAAAAATCTGCAACATAATCATGGCAGAATGGTTTTTCACTCTTTTGTCTTTAATTATGAGTAAATCTCCATTCAGTTTAACAACAGCCACAGCAAAACACACCAGCCTTAACAACAAAGATAAAATCAGACCATATTCAAAGAGATTAGTGGTTGAAGTATACATTTGCTCTGGGCAGGAAAAGAATTTACTAGATTCTTAACCAAATTGATGAAATCTCATAGTGTAGAAAACACTTAATAATTCTCCTTTTGTAATTCTCCAGGAAAGTTGATTTTTCTCCTAGTAAGAATACAATGAGGCATCTGTTCCAATTTTCTGTTATTTAGCATTACCAATGAAAATTAAAGCATTCTACAAAATTAATATTAACAATACCAGATTTGTCAGCATTATTTTTTAAGTGCATGCTTATTAATATCTATAATATCTTTGATTAAGGCATATGTCTGAGACCAATTAATCTATTTTGTTTTTGTAAGACTATTCCATACATATTTAAGCATTCTTTTTAATCAAGCTTTATCATCTGTGTTTACACTGCCTTTCCCTTTATAGTAGGAAAATAAAAAACAGGTTTCTGGTATCAGTTGGAGAAGCTTCACTTCCATGGGTGATATCAACTCATAAACATGTCTATTGTATTTGAAGATAACTGTGCAGTATGAATATTGAGGTCTATTTTTTTAACTTCCAATCATTTGTTGATTTTGAGTCTTCAAAGGCAAACTAAATTACATGGTCAAGAAACCACCAGAAAATCTAATTTAAGCAATATACCCTAAGGCACGTTCACGAATAATCACAAACCCAAGTAGAAGGTCTTCCCTAACTAAGCAGTAAGGAGGTCTCAGTAACTGTATTGAAAAGTAGGTGGTTTCCTTTTGTATGAATAAATCCTTTCAATTTTAGGATATGACTTAAAGAAACAGCTGAAACCAAGCTTTGGAGAACTTCTGTGTACCAGGTATTCTTTGTATAAATGTGTGTGATTTAAGCACAGATAGCTGGTTCTACACAATGCACATAAAGTCATCAAAATGTCCAATGCAGAGTTTTCAAGTTCTTTTGAAACATTCACGTTTGACAAAATTATAGATGATAGTCCAAAAAGGATCTAATGAGCAAATCTGGAAAACTGTCCCACATAAAAATATAAACAGATAAATTATAGCTTTTAATCTGTGAGTATATTTTCTGAATCTCTAAAAAAGGAATATAGCAATCCGTGTTTCCAAAACAGATTTCAAACTGCTTGTTCTGAATATCTTTCCTATTGAAAGGCAAGAGTTTTTAATGAGAGTTTGTTACTGGTTGACTTGCATTTTTGCCTTTAAATAGCTAATTTTTTGGAGCGACTTTGGTCCATTGAGGCATCTTAATAATCAAGATGCTTCCCTGGTGGCTCAGCAGTAAAGAATCTGCCTGTCAGCACAGGAGACACAAGTTAGATCCCTGGATTGGGATGATCCCCAAGAAGGAAATGGCAACCCACTCCAGTATTCTTGCCTGGGAAATCCCATGGACAGAGGAGCCTAGTGGGCTACAGTCCATGGGATCTCAAGAGGGTTGGACATAGCTTGACTCAACACCACCACTATCAATATCCAAGATGCTCTCCCTCATCCAGTTCCCCACAGTCAGCAAGCTGAGAACAAATTAGGTGCAACTTCAAGTCTTGATTTTTGATCCTTTGCAAACTGTAGATAAATTATGGTTCTGAGCATTCAATTTACCATTTATTTTTTGTGCTAAGTAGATCAATGTATTTCCCTAAAGGCAGATATTCTATTTCTGATAATATTTTCCATCTAAAATATTGCTGAACACATTCAGATAAATAAGCAAGTCAAGAAAAACAGAGTTGCTTAAATTGGATCATTTGAACTGATTTTGTATTTTAATCTAGCTTTTCGCTTGAAAAAAGATAAGAGCTATAGAATGATGCTAAATAAAAAATGACATTCTATAACTCTTCCATTCACGTTTTCCCAGCATAAGAAGGAAAGAAAGTCACCTTGCCAACAAGATTCAGCATCTTATTAAAATGTGTAGAAACCTGTATGTGCTGTTTTCTGAATGTTTACAAGCTCTAAATGATGAAGCTAACTTTGGGTCAAGAACACTCTTTGTTGGCCTTTAAAGTATATCTGTTCTACAGATTCTAGTGGCTCTTACAAACTGAGACTCCATATCAAATAATGTTTAGACTGTGTACACTGCCCTGCTCAGGACCCTTATACATAGTCCATGGTTAAACATTCTTTGCCTCAATGGATTGCTTCTAATGAGTTGACTGTGTGATTCAGTCCTTTAAGTCCAGAGATCCTCAGCCTCTGGGATCTAATGTCTGATGATCTGAGGTGGAGCTGATAAAATGATAAAGTGCACAATAAATGTAGTGGGGTTGAATCACCCCTAAATACCCCCCCAAACCCTTGGTCTGTGGAAAAATTGTCTTCCATGAAATTGGTCCCTGGTGCCAAAAAGGTTGGGGACCGCTGCTTCAAGCCATTTGAGACAGCATCACAGTGACTGGAGAGGGAGCTCCATGTGCCCTTTGAATATCAGGTGTCTCTGTTGTGTCTGACTCTTTGTGATCACCACGGGCTAGAGTCCACCTGGCTTCTCTGTCCATGAAATTGTCCAGGCAAGAATACTGGAGTGGGTTGCCATTTCCTTCTCCAGGGGATCTTCCTGACCCAGGGATTGAACTCCGCATATCGTGTCTTCTGCACTGGCAGGCAGGTTCTTTACCATCTGAGCCACCAGGGAAGCACAGTTACAAGTACCATCTTGTCCTGGTACACAGATGACTTATTTGTGACAGGGGGTAGGATAGAGTGTGGACTAGAGAAGGATGCCCAGATAAGAAATAATTTATACTACGTGTCTTAGAAGGAAGAAACATAATGAAGTCTTGCTTAACTGAAAGTCTACAGAGGAGTTCAAAATAGAAAAGGAAATTCTAAATCATGTAATGAGAAAATGGCAATTAGAGGCATCAAATAGTTTTGTATCAGCTCCATGGTCTCATCAATTTTAAAACAGAATGACAGTTAATGCTGAATTTAAGTGTGACCTGGGTTAAGCATTTTGCTCTTTATATATATTTTTCTAAATTTTCTTTTCCTCCTTGACAAAGTAAATTAATATCAAAATAAATAGACCAGGGCTTGATGGCTCTCCAGTTCCTGTTGCTAAATATTATTAAATAATAAGCATCAAAACTAAATTCCTCTAGTAATTTCTGTAATAAAGTTTCCTGAACATAATTCATACCCTTTAATGTGTCCAAAATTCCCTAAAGAAAGGTCAATGGATAATAATATCTATCAATTGTGGGACAGGAAGGGGTATGTCTTGGAAAGTTTTTTTGAAGCAGTGTTTACAAATTAAGCACATTTTTTCCCCCAGAATATATGTGAGGGGTCAACAAGCATAGTAAAATTTCCTAAAGATATTTCTATTTTGTATAAGGTCAATTGTCCATATCAAAACAACATTATTACTGTGATGACCACTGCTTTTTTATTATTGGAGGTGGCCTAAATATGATGACTATGGTCACTGAAGTTCACCCATATGATGCCACATCTTAAGAGCCGCTGTCAAAGCCATTGCTACATGCCAACTCTATGCTAGAGCAGGTTATGTGATAGCATTTATACCTCGCCTGTTGCCTTAGACGTGGGTGGTAGGTGCTGGCTGCTGAGCTTATTTATGGCTTATAAATAATGTAAGCCATGTAATGGTTAAGAGGTGCTTTAAAATCACTCAGGGCTTGAACCCTGTGTTATCGTGGGCACGCTGAACCTCAATACCTTCATCAGTCTACTGGAAAATAACAAATGTTTTCACCCTTGAGAAGTGAGTGAAAACCTACACTGAGTGTTGAGCTCAGGAGGGAGGCAGAAGGGAGTTTCAAGAGGGAGGGGTCATATGTATACCTATGGCCCATTCATGTTGATGTATGGCAAAAACCATCATAATATCATGAAGCAATTATCCTCTAATTAAAAATTTTTTTAAAAGGGTTGAACTCATATTTATAATTCTAAAAAATTAATTGAAAATAATTATAGTAATACCAACAAAACAACAGCATCCAAATTGCTTACCCTTAAGGCCTCCTTGCTCTTCCATAAAGATTTCATGAATTTTTCTATAAGTAATCGCATAATTTATTTGTCTACCTAAATTGCTTGCTTCTATATTCCATAAGAGCCTTTCTAGTTAAGTCTGTACTTTATCTACCATCCATCAAGACAGCTCACTCATTCTGCGCAATCCATCCTTATTTCAGAATCCATTCATTTCTATCTTCTCATGATAACCTCAGAAGAATTGAAAACCAAGTGCAAAGTGAAAACAAATACATCTTTGCAGTCTTTGCAGTGACAAGTTGTACATACCTGCAATAATGGTGACCGCCATAGAACTAATGAGGAGCTACTGTATGTCAGCGACTCATAGCTCTCCTTAAGCAACGAGGGAATTGTGGTCCCGTACACTTTGTGTAGTAAAATTAATTCTAGCTATATCTTAAATTTGTGTTTGCATTTCCCTTTTGCCCTTGTTTCTTGATTTATTTGACTCTTACCTTGTATAATTTTACATTCAAAACTATTCACTTATATTAATATATTAATACATATGTTCTAGCAAACCTTAAGAAATTAGTTACCAATTAGCTAATTTGGAACTCAAAGCACTTGAGAAACTTGCCTTTTCCACATCACAACCACAATGCCAGAGACTGGAGTTGGAGGTTGTGGACTTGAACCCAGTTCAGTCTGATTTCACATTTCAGGTCCTTCTTGGCAACAGGGTCTGTTGCTTCTATTCTGACTTCGTATAGCAATGAGTCATGTTGACTTGGATATAAATTCTAGGACTTGGGCTACATTACCTCTGTGAACCTGGAGTTTATGGCACTTGTGGATGATTCAAGAACAAGATCTCTACACAACTGTGGTTAGCTGAAGTTTCAAGTAGTTGCAGAATAGGGACAACTTTTAGGAAGTACTTTCAAGGATGACAGAGTACAGCGTGTCATGTGGGTACCTACTTCTGTCCTGTGCAAGGTCCTATGTAAGAAATCTTTGCACAAAGTGAGATCAGTGAAAAGAGCTGTGTAATGCAGAGCTTTGGACAGCCGTAGGCACTGACTGTACCAAAATAACTCAGTTAGAGGGACTGTCAACAGAGAAGATCTCTCAAGAGCCCAGAAATGCTCCTACAAAAGCAGGAGTCGAGGGTGGATCTCAACCAAATCAGGAGGAAGAGAAACTCTCCAACTCTGAAGGCTAGGTTAAGCATCACAGTGGGGAAAAAAGAAAAAAACAAAAACATTTATTACAATTATGTGAGATAATTTTTTTGGCAAAATGACTAGAGGAGATGTAACCATTTATGAGGGAGCAGATGGGTTCTGGGCTCTAAGGTGTTATCAAAGGGTCCTTACCTGCCTCCTGAGAAACCCATATGTGAGTAAAGAAGCAACAGTTAGAACCAGATATTGAACAATGGACTGGTTCCAAACTGGGAAAGGAATACGTCAAGGCTGTATATCGTCACCCTGCTTACGTAACTTCTATGCAGAGTACATCATATCAAATGCTGGGCTGGAGGAAGCACAAACTAGAACCAAGATTGCTGGGAGAAATGTCAACAACCTCAGATATGCAGATGACATCATCCTTATGGCAGAAACTGAAGTGGAACTAAAGAGCCTCTTGCTAAAGGTGAAAGAAGAATGTTAAGAAGCTGGCTTAAAACTCAATATTCAAAAAAAATGGATCATGGCATCCAGTCCTATCACTTCATGGCAAACAGATGAGGAAACAATGAAAACAGTGATAGACTTCATTTTCTTGGGCTTCAAAATCACTGCAGATGGTGACTGCAGCCATGAAACTAAAAGACACTTGCTGCTTGGAAGAAAAGCTATGACCAACCTAGACAGCATATTGAAAAGCAGAGACATTACTTTGCCACAAAGGTCCATCTAGTCAAAGCTATGGTTTATCCACTAGTCATGTATGGATGTGAGAGTTGGACCATAAACAAAGATGAGCGGTGAAGAATTCCTGCTTTTGAATTGTAGTGTTGCAGAAGACTTTTTAAAAATTTATTTATTTTAATTGGAGGTTAATTACTTTACAATATTGCACTGGTTTTGCCATACATCAACATGTATCCACCACAGGTATACATGTGTTCCCCATCCTGAACCCTCTCCCACTTCCCTCCTGGTACCATCCCTCTGGGTCATCCCAGTGCACCAGCCGCAAGCATCCAGTATCATGCATTGAACATGGGCTGGCAACTTGTTTCATATATAATATTACACATGATCCAAAAGCCTACAAGCAATAAATGCTGGAGAGGGTGTGGAGAAAAGGGAACCCTCTTACACTGTTGGTGGGAATGCAAACTAGTACAGCCACTATGGAGAACAGTGTGGAGATTTCTTAAAAAACTGGAAATAGAATGCCTTATGACCCTGCAGAAGACTTTTGAGAGTCCCTTGGACTGCAAGGAGATCAAACCAGAAAATCCTAAAGAAAATCCTGAGTGTTCATTGGAAGGACTGATGCTGAAGCTGAAACTCCAATTCTTTGGCCACCTGATGCAAAGAACTGACTTGACTCATTTGAAAAGACCCTGATGCTGGGAAAGATTGAAGGCAGGAAGAGAAGGGAATGACAGAGGATGAGATGGTTGGATGGCGTCACTGACTCAATGGATATGAGTTTGAGCAAGCTCTGGGAGTTGATGATGGACAGGGAGGCCTGGCATGCCGTGGTTCATGGGGTCGCAAAGAATCAGACTCAACTGAGTGACTGAACTGACTGACTTAGGAAAATAATTTACCCCAGAGTGGGTTTCAACAGACAGTGGGACAGAGGGACGTTGCTTCTGACTGCGTCCTGAGAAGTTCTGCTTTCTGAACATGTTTGAGAAATCGCATGTTTAATATGGGATGCGGTACACTGTTATGTATCTGTTATCTTATGGTGTAGAACCTGTAAAATTGGGAGCACCTAGAGCTTAAAGAATTTCCCCTTCAAATTATTTTAATTCAAAGTGATGTGATGCTAGAGAAGCAGTGAATGTGGAAGCCTAGCCCCGCAGTGGGTCCCTCGCTGACCCAGCAGTAAAGAATCTGCCTGCAGCACAGGAGATGTGGGTTCGATCCCTGAGTTGGGAAGATCCCCTGGAGGAGGGTATGGCAACCCACTCCAATATTCTTGCCTGGAGAATCCTGTGGACAGAGGAGCCTGGAGGGGCTATTGTCCATGAGGTCACACAGAGTCAGACATGACTGGAGCGATGGAGCACAGACACACAGCCCTGTACTGCTCACACACCACAAAGCCTGGGCAAAAAGTTGCAGATAAACCATCCTGTCTTTAGGCATCAATGTGACTTCCAACGTTAAGAAATCAACAGAAAATTCTATTTTAATTATGCTTTCTACTTGAAATATTTTTCACCGCACACTAAAATAAATATTATACTGTGGGTTAACCGACAGTTTTTGATAAGGACTTGTTGTCCTAGAGCATCTATGACAATTTCTTTGCCTTTCCAAGATACATTAGCAGTTGCTAAGGAACCACATTTCACAGCCATGGCTATCTAGTAATACCATATGTGTAGAATGTCATAATAATTATGTGATAGCTGCTGTGAAAAGCATGAAACTTGGACATTAGAAATAAGGAATAAGTTTTAATTAGATTCCCTGCTACAACCATAATACAAAGTCCAGTTCTCCACTGAAATGTACACTCCATCATCAGAGGGGCTTGATACGTTAGTTTATACTTCTATCCCCAGCCTGGCATAACACTAGCACATAGTAGGCCTACAAAAATGTCTACTGAAAGAATAAAGATGTTTCTTCTCACTATCAAAAGTAGAATAATCTCTGTAAGGCTCAAGCCAAGTGATTCTCCAGGGAGAAGAAATGGAATGCTTTAAGAGAATTATAAAGGGACACTTTGCATTTATAATATTCTCATTTTTCAAAGGTACTGATAATAGCAAAATCTTTGGAAATTAATTAGCATTGGCATTTTAAATTTGCTTGGGGTAAATTCCACTCTGAAAACTACATCTTATTAAAAGAAGAATGCACAGAAAAAAAACTGATTTACCCTGGTGGTTCAGATGTTAAAGAATCTGCCTGCAGTGCTGGAAACCCGGGTTCGATCCCTAGAGTGGGAAGATCTCCTGGAGAAGGGAATGGCTACACTCTAGTATTCTTGTCTGGATAATATGGACAGAGGAGCCTAGCAGCTTACAGTCCACGGGTCACAAAGAGTTGGACAAGACTGAGCAACTAAGCACACACTATTTAATAACTTACTATATTTGAGACTAGAAGAATTAACCCATATCCTTGGGCTCACTTTTTCCACACCTAAAGAAAGGTACGGTTTGCTTATAAGCTGGTCACTGCAGTTGTTCCTATATCCGTGGTCACTAGTGTGATGAAGATATTCTACACAGCATGTTTAAAAGTGGTTCTGCCCTTTGTTTTTGGAAATGTTCTTCATCTCAGCAGGCTAACATTCATCTTTTAAAAGGTATGTTTAACTTCAGTTAATTTTCAGTGAAAGCAACAGTGCCTAGACAGACACTAATTTTAATTAATTATTTACTGAACATTTTCTGCCATAGCAAGTGTCACGCGAAAGCCCTGATACACTCCATCTGCTGCCTACATTTTATTCATCCACTATGCCATTTTACAAAACACTAGAAATCAAGTTTGTCTGGCATAATAAACTCCTAAGATTCTGCCCAATAAACTGTTATCCTCCGAACACATGCAGATTTTGTTTTCCTTTTATTTTTCAAATGACTGCACAGGGTCACCAGGCATCCTTTGATCAGACCACAGTATTGGCCAAGTACCGCCACATCTCCCAGTTCTTCCAGCTTCTCTGGGAAGGTGTTAACTGAATCTTTAATATTTTAGATTTTAGACATGTTCGTTAGATATTCTCTTTTCTGCCCATGCCTGATCAACTCTCAAATTTCGTGGTCCAGCAATGAATCTATTCTAAAACACCTCAAAAAATAAAATATTATTTTGATAGGAAACTTTTCATGGAGCTTAAGGATTGTCAGTATCCTCATATTAAAGAGATGTTCTGTGATAGAGGTGTGAGGAAGGCGTGAGCTGTGGAGGCTACTGAAATTCCAGATCTATGATGGGGACAAATTAAAACAATCAAGCCTCTTACTATTTCTGGATTTCCATCTTCTTGTATATAGAAGAGTTCCAGTTACACTAACCTTTTGACTGGCATGAAGACTTGGTAGAAGAATTAAAGAACGTGGCATAGAAATGACTGTTAATCATGAGTGATTAAGCACATTTTTATCTCCTCTGCCTCCAAAAAACCTGAATAAGACAACAGTAAAGGATCTCAACCTATCCTTACCCTTGATTAAAAAAAAATGCATACATTTTATAGGGTTAATTAGTAATATTCTACTTGAGACTGTTCCAGAAGAAATATCTACTTCTGCTTCATTGACTACTCTAAAGCCTCTGACTGCCTGGATCACAACAAACTGCGGAAAATTCTTAAAGAGATGGGAATAATAGACCACCTTCCCTGCCTCCTGAGAAACCTGTATACAGGACAAGAAGCAGCAGTTAGTACCAGACATGGAACAACTGACTGGTTCAAAATTGGGAAGGAAGTACGATAAGGCTGTATATTGTCACTCTGCTTATTAAACTTCTGTTCAGAGTACATTATGCAAAAGGACAGGAGAAATATCAGCAACCTCAGATATGCAGATGATACCAGAAAGAGCCTCTTGATGAAGGTGAAAAAGGACAGTGAAAAGGCTAGCTTAGAACTCAACATTCAGAAAACGAAAACCATGGCATCAGGTCACATCACTTCATAGCAAATAGATGGGGAAACAATGGAAACAGTGACAGACTATTTTCTTGGGCTCCAAAATCACTGCAGATGGTGACTGCAGCCATGAAATTAAAAGACACTTGCTCCTTGGAAGAAAAGCCATAACCAATCTAGACAGCATATTAAAAAGCAGAAACACTGTTGACAAAGGTCTGTCTAGTCAAAGCTATGGTTTTTCCAGTAGTTATGTATGGATTTGAGAGTTGAACCATAATGAAAGCTGAGCGCTGAAGAATTGATGCCTTTGAACCGTGGTATTAGAGAAGACTCTTGAGAGTTCCCTGGACTTCAAACCAGTTAATCCTCAAGGAAATCAGTCCTGAATATTCATTAGAAGGATTGCTGCTAAAGCTGAAGCTCCAATACTTTGGCCACCTGATGAGAAGAACTGACTCATTGGAAAAGACCCTGACGCTAGGAAAGATTGAAGGCAGAAGAAGGGGATGACTGAGGATGAGGTGGTTGGATGGCATCACTGACTCGATGGACGTGAGTTTGAGCAAGATTCGGGAGGTGGTGGAGGACAGGGAAGCCTGGTGTGCAGTCCAGGAGGGCACAAAGAGTCGGACATGATGGAGTGACTGAACACGGACAACTTGAGACTGGGTGGGAGAAATCCCTCAGGATGCTTGAGGTGAAGCTTCCATGGGAGGCTGGTTCCTCCCTGACCTGCCTGGGTGCAGAGGAAAGCCCAAGGATGGCAGGGACTGAGACCAGAACTCAACTCAATCCGAGGTTTAAGGAAAGCTGTTTAAAGGGACAGAACTCATGTTCCTGGGGTGGCCCTTCGGTGTGGGACACAGAGATGCTGAAGATTGATGTTTAATAAATTCCCTCTAAAACATGAAATAGAAATACTTGCCTCTGAATCCTTTGGAAAACCTTTATAAGATATTCTCTACTCATTTTTACATGATGGAGCTGGACTTGACCTTCTGAGGTTGTGGCAGAGCTCTTAGTCTAGACCCCTAAGGAGGAAAACCAGAGCTTCTACTGCGGCTCAGCAATCCCAATGAATACCTGCTGCCCTGGACTCAGTAAGGTATGGCTGCCTTTCATTCGCAGAAAGGTCCGAAATTGGTTGATAAATTACAAAGTCATTTACTCCACAGGTTTCTGCTAGGGCAGAGATGAGGCAGCCCATGAAGATGTGTGTGTGCATGCTCAGTCATGTCAGGCTCTTTGTGACCCGTGGACTGTAGCCTTCCAGGCTGCTCTGTCCATGGGATTTTCCAGGCAAGAATACTGGCATGGGTTGCCATTCCCTTCTCCAGGGGCTCTTCCCAATCCAGGGATTGAACCAGCATCTCTTACATCTCCCACAGTGACAGGTGGGTTCTCTACCACTGGCACCACCTAGGAAGCCCACTCATAAATGATTACATGAAATATATATATCTATATGTATGTTCTACTTAATGGATTTCTTTACAGTGAGAATTTTTCTAAAATAAAATGCTCAAAAGTGATGCCTTTTTGATAAATTGAACAAAACAATGCACCCTGTTCTTGATGTCTTGAGTCAATAACTAGGACAATGGTTGAGATACACTGAGGATTTGAGCACTGATAAAGGACACAGGCTGAATAGCTCATTGATAGTTAATGAGCTTCATTTTGGAAAAAAAAAATGCCTTGATGTCAGCTCGATTTTTGCTCATTTGCTTCCTTCGCATAAAAGTGAGTTAGGTGTGCAGCTGCGTGACCTCCTGGGTGTTATAGCACGACTGCATCTCTCCATAATTAATTAGCAAATCAAAGGTTAAAGAAGTCTTCTCCAGAGTGATAGGAATTGCAAGCAGACATGCTCCCTGTCGTTCTTACTGTCCTCTGTCTCGAAACCATCAATTATTTTTGTTCAAGTAATACGACTCCTGATTTACTGTATTCTTCAGCCTCACTTATACATACTATGGTTAATAGGTGTGAAGATAGAAAATGCTTCCCCATTACAGGAGTTTGTCAGGTCATACTGATACTGCTCTCTGGATTCGTGACTTATAACTAAATCTCAGGCACAAGCTAGTACAAAAATTGGAAGTTGGATGCCATAACAAAATTAAATTTCAACACATTAACTTCCAGGAAAGAGGATGGTGAAAGAATCATATTACCACTTATTCCCCGCGCTGTCACAGTCATCAAAAAACTGACCAAGAAGGACAAAGAGGAGCAAAAACCAGGGATGAAATTGCACTGGCGTTGAAACTGAAAGGATGACCAACCACAGGCCACAGAGCCACTACTGTGTGAAGCAAAGAAAATCACAAGACACTGGCCAGAATTCACCCTCCTGAGAAAGCTGGCACAAAGCAGCAGAAAGCGATCAGAGAAGAGTCTGGAATCTCTGCTAGTGGTTTCCGTTTTGAAGAAGCCAGTGCTGGTGATGTGGGCCCCTCTCTGACCTGCAGGTCAGAGGCTCTGGAGGCCAGGCTGGAAGTGGAAGGAGCAATTACTTTGAGATGGTTGGTTGACATCACTGATTCAGTGGACCTGAGTTCGAGCAAACTCTAGGAGATGGTGAAAGACAGAGAAGCCTGGCGTGCTGTGGTTCATGGGGTCACAAAGAGTCAGAAATGACTGGAAAACAACAAATAACTCAGTAATCGTGACAATGTTTGAAGGATAGTACCTGCTCCTGTGAGAGATAAAATCTGGAAGGTAAAGGATCCTGGAGACCAAAACCCAGATTTACCAGTAACCGGGCAGCAATTTAGCCCAGCTTAAGAGAAAGCATAGTTTATGACATAAAAGATGCCCAACAAGACAGACAGGCCGCCTTGACTCCTCACTTATATGTCCACCTACCAGGATAATCAAACAATTTTGAGCACCTAATATCAAACAATTTTGCAGCACCTAATGTCTGCAAATTATCTGGACAAAAAGGTGCAAAAAAATTCTCCTGTATCCCAGCTTTTCACACTTTCCCAAGCCCCAGAGGCTCTGACAAATTAACCTTAATAAGCTCTGGCCAGGCTCTTCTGTTTTAAGGATAAGATTTTAAACGCAAACTAAAACAACAATGAAATACCACTTTTCACTTAAAACATTGCTGAGATTAAAAGCATTGATAAGAGACAGCTTAAGGAGGCTAAAGGAAATAGGAATCCTCAAGGACGGCTGGTAGAAACATCAACTGAAAAAAAAATTCTTCCTGAAGGGTAATTTGGCAATCAGCTATAAAATTCAAATGCATGTTCACTGACCCAGCAATTCTACTTCTAAAAATACACACTGATAATCAGATGAGTGTTCAAATATATAGTACAATGATATTCTATTGATAATAGAGAATAATTAGAAATCAAAAAAAAAAAAGGACATCAATAGGAATCTGGAAATGCTATGGGAAACCATACAAAGGAATACAGTGTAGTCATTAAAATTAATTGTATATGTCTATATTTAGTTACATAGGAAAAAATCTGCAATGCTTGGCAAGTGTAAAAGGCAATTTACAAAGGAGCTGCCTGTGGAAAATATTCATTGAGAAAAAGTCTGAAAGGCTCTACATCAACATGTATACGGTGGTTGTCTAGGCTCATGGATTTGTAAGTGATCTTCACTTCTTTCTTTATAAGAATATGTATTCCCTGCATAACTTTATAAGGAAAACATATTGGTTTTATAATTGAATATAATTTTATATTATTATTCCATTGTTATATTTATGCTTACAGTACAATAGTCACATTTCATATAAAGCTTATCTTCACTTTCCTTCGTTGGACATTGACACACCTGAAACAGCTTTTGCACACAATCTGATACCATAAGAATGATACATCATCTGTCAAGCACATATTCTGAAAATCCACTGACATACAAGAGCTCTGTTTTAAAGCACATGATCTATCTGAACAGCAGTGTTGGTATAATAATTTTATTTGCATTTCATCTGTTTCTTTGTAAAACTTATTAGAATCAGGAAATGAATCTATGAAAAATGTTGATAATTTTTTCAGTTATTATAATTGAGAAACAACAAAATCATTATCTTTGCCAAACACATACGATTTAAAGTCTCTACCTGCATCGGACTTAAGTCAGCCAATTATTTTAATAGTGAATTACTTGACCTGTATTTCCCTCTCGAGAAAGTCCCTTCTCAAATGTTAGTGTCCATAACTCCTGTTCATAACTCCACAAAGTCATGTGCATGTGACCTCATTGACATCCATTACACACTTTCACACCCAACCCTCAGCACTTTCACCCACTCACACACACAACTGATTGGAAAAAGAGCCAAGTGGGCTAATGGAATGTCTTTAAAAGGGATTTCTATCAGAACAAAGCAACTGAAGTTGGTCCCTTCTGGTGCTTGATGAAAAAATATATTGGGATTTTGAAAGATGATCTTCACCTAGACACCAAAAGAAGCAGAGATAAGGAAAATCTATACACACAGAAAGACAGAAATCGACTCATTGGTTTCTGGAAGATACCTTAAACTCTCTTTTTGGCTTAAGCTAATTTGTTTGAGGGGTTCCCTGGTGGCGCAGTGATAAAGAATCCACCTACCAATGCAAGAATCACAGGTTTGATCCCTGGGTTGAGAAGGTCCCCTGGAGAAGGAAATGGCTACCCACTCCAGTATTCTTGCCTGGGAAATCCCATGGACAGAGGAGCCTGGTGGGCTACAGTTCATAGGGTTGCAAAAAGTTGGACAAGATTTAATGACTAAACAATAAACAACATACAAGCCGTTGAAATAAGCTAGGTTCTGTTGTGAGAGGAAAGGATCAGGTAAAATAATATCAGTTAAAAATCTGGACATACTGAAAATTATGTTAAACATTTCATGTATAAATAGGAATTTTCTAATTCTTAACTCTCTGGGTATAAAATACGTATTTGTGTGTGTGCTCAGTGGTGCAGTCATGTCTGACTCTTGGCAACCCCATGGACTGCAGCCCACCAGGCTCCTCTGTCCAGGGAATTTTCCAGGCAAGAGTACAGGAGTGGGTTGACATTTCCTCTCCAGCGGATCTTCCTGATTCAGGGATCGGACTCGTATGTCTTGCATCTCCTGCCCTGGCAGGTAAATGCTACCCCTGGGTCACCTGAAAGCCATTATATACACATAAGAAGCCAATATGAAATACCACAAATATCATGGAATTACCTTTTAGAAAAATATTTCAGATTATGAAATAACACAAATCTATAAACAGTATTAATGAGATCATCCAATGAATAAATATTGAGTGGATCAATCAGTAAATGACCAAATTATCCAACAACACTTTTTTTCAGCTGTATAACTACCCCTCAATGTACCTCTTTGTTTTATCATCCTCAGAGAACTCTTGGCTGTGAAACAATCTCCTGTGATAGAACCTGTTAATCTATGTATAAATCACTTATACTAAGGGAACAAGATTTAAAAAGTCAAAAACCCTGAAGTGACATTACGCTGATCTCAAAAGCCTTTGGAATCATGGGTGAGGAAAGCTTTCAAATAAGAACAAGAGAATATCATAAAGGCATAACATTGTTTTTTCTGTAATTTGTATTTCTTCTTGATAAAATTACCTTTCTGTTAAAAAAAAATAGTAAGGTGTCCTGAAGTAGCTTGAAAGGAACCCAGCTTCTAACAGTGATGGGTGTCGAGTTGTTAGCAATCATCTCAGAACTGCAGAATCACAGAAACAGGCTGCTTTAGCAAGACTGGAAAAAATGAATAAATAAATAAAGCGAAGCAAGAACACTTAGAGAATGGCGAGCTATGTGTCAGAACAGACATGTAAGGAAAGGGCAAGTGAAAAATCTCAGGCTTCAGAAGAAGAGCAGCGGTGATACTGAAGCACAGCAGAGGGAGAGCAATCAACAAGACATCAACAGCTGACCAGGCAGCCGGTTAGAGCAGCCAGTCGCCTCCTAGCAGAGTATCCGGACACAGCAAAAGCAGATCTCTGCAAGTTCCAGGCCTCCAATGTCAAAAGAGATCATGGCGACAGATACGAAACATGACAGAGGGCAATGAAAACAGTTGTCCTCAACTTGAGAAAATGAGACGGCATTGAGGAGAATGGAGAGGACATAAATCATATTCATGTGAGATAACTTTATTTTTAATTTGCAAGCTCAAACACTTTATGGCAGTGTGCCAGAGTATACATATTTATTTGCAAAGAAAAAAAAAAGCCAAAACACCTTGTTTAACTTCTCAATTAAGGTTGGGATTGACATATATACACTATTATATGTCAAATAGCTAGCTAGTGGCAAGCTGCTGCTTAGCATAGGGAGCTCAGCACAGTGCTCTGTGATGACCAAGAGGAGTGGGATGGGGGTGGGCAAGAGGGAGGTCAAGAGGGAGGGGATGTATGTATACTTACAGTTGGCTCACTTCATTGTACAGCAGAAGCTAAAACAATATTGTAAAGCAACTATACCCCAATTAAAAAAATATTGTATTCTCTGGAGCAAAAGTGCATGTGTGCTAAGTCACTTCAGTCATCTGTGACTCTGCGGCGTCATGGACTGTAGCCCGCCAAGGTCCTCACTCCATGGGATTCTCCAGGCAAGAATACTGAAGTGGGTTGCTGTGCCCTCTTCTAAAGGATCTTCCTGACCCAGGGATCGAACCTGCGTTTCCTCCATCTCCTGCCTTGGCAGGTGGGTTCTTTACCACTGGCACCACCAAAAAGGAAGCCCAGAGCAGAAGTACATGAACCCAAGGATATCTGACTGGTCTGCTCACTGCTATAGTGATTCCCAGCAAAGGCAGTCATGGCAGATGGTGTCAGCCTCACTACGCCCCTTTACCTGGTAGAGGAAAGGCACTGTGTGTGTTTGAAGTCCTTCCTTGTATTCTCTAAGCCTCAAATAAATGAATATATGAAAGTGTAGAGTAGAACAGAGATTTGGTTCATGACCTCCAATAAATTATCCAAGATTTTTCATTTGAACTAAAGAACACAGAAAATTATCTAAAGGACTGTTTTATCAATAGGACTGCATATAACTAGTATCATTCTAGATGAGAGGAACTAAGTGAACCCTTCACATACAGTGAATGGCTCAGGCCACCATGGGCTAATTCTCATGCAAACCCAACTGGGTGACTGGATTGAAAATAAACATTAAACTTTTGAGCTACTGCACCCAAAATAAACCTCATATATAACATTCACAAGAAATATACAGAACGTCATTTGCAGTCAAAGTGACGCTTGCAACCAGAGCATTATAAAACCAACTCCATCACCTCAGTAATGGGAGAATTCCAAGGCATCTTGCCAGATTCAGATACAGCTCACAGATCATATTAGTCAACTTCCCTAGTCTTGCTAATAATGTCCCAATGGCTCAACACAGCAAATGTATGTTTCTCATTCAGAGCAGCTGAGGGCTCATTCTTGGTCCCAGGTGTTCCTTCACTGGGAGGACCATGAGAAAGAAGGAGGCACCCATCTAGAATAGGCCATTCTCTAGAGAGAAGAAGTAAATATGGGACTAAAGGACTTTTGTTCAGTCTTGGGGTGCGTTGGCCAGAGGGTACACATGAAGGGATGGGAACGACACTGCCCCATAGAGAGGGCCGTGGCGGAGAGGACAGGAGGGAACAGGCTCCAGTTCCCAGGGCAGAAAACATTTGAGCAAATAATACAAACTAGTATAGATCCAGAAGGAACAGGATACTGTAGCACTGTGCCTGCCTGGGTGACGAGTAAAAGATGGTCAACAATTTGTATCAAAAATTGGAGAAAGCAAACAGCCTCCAGGAATTACTCAACAAGGATGTGCATTTAAAATTGAACATCAACCAATTATAAACAAAACTGGGACTATTTTGTAATTTAACTGAGACCTTCAGTCAAGACTGGTGCCCAATGGTTTACAGCATCATGACATTTCTCTTTAAAGGGAAATTTGGTAAAACTTGTCAAAAATCATGAAAATATCCTTATCTTGGCCCAGAAATTCCAATATGGGAGATTTCCTCTAATTAGACATTCTTAAAGAGCAAAAGATACATTCACAAGGATGTCCAGCACAAAAATGTATCTAAAACCCACCAACTGGAACCAATGTCATACCTGAGCCATAAAACTGGTTTGAAAAATGATGGCACAGTCACAAAAAGAGAAAGTTCAACAGATGTAAAAGTGAGGGGGGCTGGACTGGCTGCTACTGTCACAACCAAAAGACAATTTGGTGAGCATGGCAAGGAACAGACTCCTCGTATTGCATACTGAAAGCATTCTCAAGATAGAATGTACTCAGAATGAGACACCTAAAAACTATACAATTTTTGGTCATCATGGTTTGTTATTTCTCACTAACTTTCTATTACTTCCCCAGTTTGAAATAATAAAACCATATTTTTTAAATGTCCATCCATATCCAGTTGAAGAGCAGTTTCTCAAAACCCTTTGAGAAAGTACTAAAGAGACAAACTCAAATATTTCCTTTTCTCTGAGAATCATTAATTAAGAATATGAGCAGAAGGCCTAAAATTTAGGTGAACATACACACCTTCTGTTGATTTGTCCCTTGAGGTAATATGGAGGCAGAGGCAGAATTAAACAAAGACCAACAAAGACTTTGTGTCATATAGGAAGGTGATTTTATTTTATACTTATTCATGAACATTTCTTTTGCTCACAGTGTAATTTTTTTGTCTTATAAGAGGAGCAAAGTACTTTTATTCCTTTGGTTTCACAAAAAAAAGAAAATCATTGTAAAAACAACAGAGACCTTTGGGCTTGATGCAAACGTGCGGATTCTACATGTGCATCACATTTTCATGGCTTACTCTATGCAGGCCCAAAAGGCTGCACCCTCAGACCCATATCCAGGGTCCTCCTGTGTGTGTGTGTGTGTGTGTGTGTGCACGTCATGTGTGCACATGCACACTCAGTTGCATTCAATTATTTTGCAACTTCATGGACTGTAGCCCACCAACCTCCTCTGTCCATGTGATTCTCCAGGCAAAAATACTGGAGTGTATTTTCTTCTCTAGGGGATCTCCAAGACCCAAGGATTGAACCCACATCTCTTGCATCTCCTGCATTGGCAGAGGGATTCTTTATCACTGCACTCCCTGGGAAGCCTGGATCCTCTTTTCCTCCTGGAGCACATTACAATTCCTTGTCCTCACCTCCTAAGCAACACACACCACACATACACACACACACTTCGAATGAATATTTAAAGTGCTAGATCACTGTGGTTCTAACACGTTACTGGAAGTGCTACACTGAGAGAGCAGTGCCAAAGAAGACTCTCCATCTGGAATGTTCCATTTCATCCGGGCCTCTTTCTATAAGAGATGCACCAAGGAAACAAGATAACTCCTTGCCTTACAGAGGGAACACTGAGACCATATAACCTCATCGTTCCCCCTTCTCAAGGCCGCCTCACGCCCCACCCCGCCCAGCCCACTCCTGCCCAGCAGTTCAGAGCCGCCCCCTTTTGTCTCCCTGCTGTTGGTCTCCTTTCCCTTTATGGTGTGCCTACTGCTCACCAACCCCTACACAAATGTCATCTCTCACGACTGCCACTCCTTCCCCTCTTTTACTGATGACTCTCATTTCTTCTCTTCTCCATGTTTATATCTCCTACTTTTCTGCAATAAACAAAAGGTCCTCCTTCATTGGGGCATCACTTTCCTCCCTACATCACCACATGTCAGGGTTCTCCACCTGCTCATCACTTGTCATCCTTCCTAGAAGTTCCCCCAGACCAAAACCTCCACCAGAATTCTTTCCCTTTGTGTTGTTGGTAGAATCTGAAGTCCCCAAAAGGTTTTTCTCCACACAGTGGATATATTCATGCATTTTTTATACACATGTAGCAATAAATATGAAATTTTAGCTGTAGCGTTTGATATATACTTGGGTTAAAAAGACTTCCTCAATATTTAATCTACAAGGTGCATAGGGTGATTTAATATTTCCATTAGTGGTATGAAGAAAAAATATTACTATTTTATGCTAAAGCCTACTGAAGCATATTCAGAATACTAAGGAAGGGTAATCATTCTTCTCATTTAAAAATTCATTTGGAACTTCTAATTCATTTGGAATTCATAATTCATGTGGAAAATACCTTGAGAGGCTCTTTGAATATAAATGGCAAGGGCTTCAGGGCATGGTCTACAAAACATAGTTGGAGGAGTTTAGAATTTCCCAAGGACAGGTTGGCTTTGCAGATGGAAGCTGGGCATTCTAAGGAAGGAGAGATGAATGGTGATTATCAAAGATTTCAGGAGAAAGAAAGACCCTAGAAGTATGATGTGAAGTGTGAGCCCAAGGAGATCTACAAGCAGTCTACATCAGCTAATGACAGATAATTTTCTGAGACCACTGATGTTGACATTGAATTGTCTTTGTTTTTAACTGGGTACAATTGCTTTCCAATGTTGTGTCTTTTTCTGCTGTACAACGAAGAGAATCAGCTATATGTCTACACATATCCCTTCCCTTTTGGACCTCCCTTCCACCCCCTCAATCCCACCTCTCTAGGTCACCACAGAGCACAGAGCTGAGTTCCCTGTGTTATGCAGCAGCTTCCCACTAGCTCTCTGTTCTACACATGGCCGTGTGCATTATGCCAATTCCAATCTCCCAGTGTATTCCCCCACCCACCCAGATTGACCTGCTCATAATCTGCATCTGGGTCTCTATCCTCACCTTGCAAATAGGGTCATCTGAAACATTTTTCTAGATTCCACACATATGCATCAATATACCATATTAATTTTTCTCTTTCTAACTAACTTCACTCTTTATGACAGCCTCTAGGTCCAGCCACATGTCTACAAATGACCCAATACCATTCCTTTTCATGCCTGTGTAATATTCCATTGTATATATGTACCACATTGAGTTTGAGATTCTCTCCTACCTTTTAATTCCTGGCTTTCTCTACACACTAGTCTTGCTGTCTACAAGGCAAGAGAGCATGGGCTGTCTTTATCCCCATGGAAGCTTAGTAGAATGAAGAAACAGAGAAGGTGTTCAGCATGGTCTAGTAAGAAAGAACAGCAGCATCAAAATATGAAGTGTTCTTTACATTTTTAATTGTGATAAAATATAAAATTTACCATCTTAACAATTTTAAGTTTACCGTTTACTAGTCTTACATGCATTCACATTTCTAAACTCTGTCTTGCCAAAATGAAACTCTATACCTATTAAACATCTTATATCTATGATGACTACTCTAGGTACCTTACATAAGTGGACTCACATAGCATTTGCTTTTTTTATTAATGGCCTATTTCACTCAGCATAATGTCCTCAAGGTCCATAGAATGATTTAGAATCTTCTTTCTTGTTAAGGCTGAATAACATTCCTTATTCTGTATATATCATATTTTGTTTAGCCATTCATCGCTTGATGGACACTTGAGTTGATCCCACTTTTTGGCTATTGTGAATAATGAGTCTGTGCACATAGGTGTGAACTGAGAATTTTAAATAGGAGTTGATCTATTAGCATAGACTGATAATACTATTTTCCAAGACAGTCAACTATGAAAGAAGAAAAAACAGACATGTGAGTTGTGCATGCTAATTTTTTTCTACTATATCCAACTTCATGAGAAATCGACATGCAGGTCAAGAAGCAACAGTTGGAACCAGACATGGAACAATGGATTGGCAAAGGAGTACATCAAGGCTGTATATTGTCACCTGCTTATGTAACTTATACACAGAGTACATCATGTGAAATGCCAAGCTGGATGAAGCACAAGCTGGAATCAAGATTGCCAGGAGACATATCAATAACCTCAGATATGCAGATGACACCACCCTTATGGCACAAAGCGAAGAGGAACTAAACAGCCTCTTGATGAAGATGAATGAGGACAGTGAAAAGCTGGCTTAAAATTCAACATTCAAAAAACAAGGATCAGGTCCCATCACTTCATGGCAAATAGATGGAGAAATAATGTAAACAGTGACAGACTTTATTTTCTTGGGCTCTAAAATCACTAGGGCTTCCCTGGTGGCTCAGAGGTTAAAGCATCTTCCTGGAATGCGGGAGACCCAGGTTCAATCCCTGGGTTGGGAAGATCCCTTGGAGAAGGAAATGGCAACCCATTCCAGTACTCTTGCCTGGAGAATCCCATGGAGGGAGGAACCTGGTGGGCTACAGTCCATGGGGTCGTAAAGAGTCAGACATGACTGAGCGACTTCACTTTCTTTCTAAAATCACTGCAGATGATGACTGCAGCCATGAAATTAAAAGTTGCTTGCTCCTTGGAAGAAAAGCTATGATCAACCTAGACAGCATATTAAAAAGCAGATACATTACTTTGCCAACAAAGCTCTGTCTAGTCAAGACTATGGTTTTTCCAGTAGTCATGTGTGGGTGTGAGAGTTGGACCATAAACAAAGCTGAGCGCTGAAGAATTCTTGCTTTTGAACTGTGCTATTGGAAAAGACTCTTGAGAGTCATTCAGACTGCAAAGAGATCAAACCAGTCAATCCTCAAGGATATCAGTCCTGAATATTCATTGGAAGGACTGATGCTGAAGCTGGAACTCAAATCCTTTGGCCATCTGATGTGAAGAACTGACTCATTGGAAAATACCCTGATGCTGGGAAAGACTGAAGGCAGGAAGAGAAGGAGACAACAGAGGAAGATGGTTGCTTGGATGGCATCACTGACTGGATGGACATGAGTTTGAGCAAGCTCCGGGAGTTAGTGATGGACAGGGAAGCCTGGCGTGCTGCAGTCTATGGGGTTGCAAAGAGTTGGACATGACTGAGCCACTGAACTGAACAGCCAATCATTGCCAAACTTATCTAAGCTTTATATAAAACATATTTTCACATGAAAACTATATAGTAGAGCAAACATCTATGCTTAAATTTCTAATAGGCATCTCTAATTAACATGAAAACCTGTCTCCGGATCTTCCCCTCAAACCAAGCCCCTCATAAGTGCTCTTCTCTTATCAATAAAAGGCAACAGCGTCCTTCCATTTGCTCAGGCCAAAAGGCATAAGGCCACCCTTTACTCCTCTCTTTATTTTCAGTGGCAAATCCTATATAATGCACCTTCAGATCATAACCTGATCCCAGCCATTTCCACCACCTTAGCCCAGGTGACCTTCATCTTTTACTAGGATTATCGCAATGGCCTCCCAACATCTGTCACTGATCTCCCTCCTTTTCCCTCTATTCTCAACAGGGCTGGTAAAGGGACCTTTTAAGCCTGTGTAGAATCATGATGCCCCTTGGGCATCAGCTTCCCTCTTTTGAGGAAGATCCAGAGACCTTGCAATGGTTTCTCCATCCTGATAGGATGTGGTCCCCTCTTTGGACTGACCCCTCACTGTCCCCCAGTCTCCTCATGTAGCCCCAGACACCCTGCCCTATCTGATGTCTTCCCCAACCTGACAGGATTCACCTGAATGCTCTCCCTCCAGATGTCTAGTCAAGACTATGGTTTTTCCAGTAGTCATGTGTGGGTGTGAGAGTTGGACCATAAACAAAGCTGAGCGCTGAAGAATTCTTGCTTTTGAACTGTGCTATTGGAAAAGACTCTTGAGAGTCATTCAGACTGCAAAGAGATCAAACCAGTCAATCCTCAAGGATATCAGTCCTGAATATTCATTGGAAGGACTGATGCTGAAGCTGGAACTCAAATCCTTTGGCCATCTGATGTGAAGAACTGACTCATTGGAAAATACCCTGATGCTGGGAAAGACTGAAGGCAGGAAGAGAAGGAGACAACAGAGGAAGATGGTTGCTTGGATGGCATCACTGACTGGATGGACATGAGTCTGAGCAAGCTCCGGGAGTTAGTGATGGACAGGAAAGCCTGGCGTGCTGCAGTCTATGGGGTTGCAAAGAGTTGGACATGACTGAGCCACTGAACTGAACAGCCAATCATTGCCAAACTTATCTAAGCTTTATATAAAACATATTTTCACATGAAAACTATATAGTAGAGCAAACATCTATGCTTAAATTTCTAATAGGCATCTCTAATTAACATGAAAACCTGTCTCCAGATCTTCCCCTCAAATCAAGCCCCTCATAAGTGCTCTTCTCTTATCAATAAAAGGCAACAGCGTCCTTCCATTTGCTCAGGCCAAAAGGCATAAGGCCACCCTTTACTCCTCTCTTTATTTTCAGTGGCAAATCCTATATAATGCACCTTCAAATTATAACCTGATCCCAGCCATTTCCACCACCTTAGCCCAGGTGACCTTCATCTTTTACTAGGATTATCGCAATGGCCTCCCAACATCTGTCACTGATCTCCCTCCTTTTCCCTCTATTCTCAACAGGGCTGGTAAAGGGACCTTTTAAGCCTTGTGTAGAATCATGATGCCCCTTGGGCATCAGCTTCCCTTTTTGAGGAAGATCCAGAGACCTTGCAATGGTTTCTCCATCCTGATAGGATGTGGTCCCCTCTTTGGACTGACCCCTCACTGTCCCCCAGTCTCCTCATGTAGCCCCAGACACCCTGCCCTATCTGATGTCTTCCCCAACCTGACAGGATTCACCTGAATGCTCTCCCTCCAGGACATTTTGGCTTCCATTCTCACTCTGCATATAAGTTACGCAAGCAGGTGACAATATACAGCCTTGATGTACCCCTTTGCCAATCCGTTGTTCCATGTCTGGTTCCAACTGTTGCTTCTTGACCTGCATGTCGATTTCTCATGAAGTTGGATATAGTAGAAAAAAATTAGCATGCACAACTCACAAGTCTGTTTTTTCTTCTTTCATAGTTGACTGTCTTGGAAAATAGTATTATCAGTCTATGCTAATAGATCAACTCCTATTTAAAATTCTCAGTTCACACCTATGTGCACAGACTCATTATTCACAATAGCCAAAAAGTGGGATCAACTCAAGTGTCCATCAACCAATGAATGGCTAGACAAAATATGATGTCACCTTTCCTGTTAGAGCTTTTCCAGGAAACTGTATTTAAAATGGCAAATTTTCTCACTTCCTGAAACATTCCCTATCCTCCTTCCCTGCCTTAATTTTCTCCGTAGCACTTATCACCTGTCAATACACTGTGCGGTTTCCTACTTTTCTTACCCTTTACCACCAAAACATATGCTTCATGAGGGTCAGGATTTTACTCACTTTGCCTATTAATGTACTCTTAGCAGGAGCAGTGCCTGGCAGTAAGTGAGTGCTTAATAGGTTTTGCTGATTTAATTAAATAGGTAAGAATTAATGAATGAAAGCAAAGTGTAAAGTTTTAGGAAAGGAGAACTATATACAGAAATGTTATGAAAAGTGGAAACCAAGTGTCAACTAAGATATTTTTTATTCTCTGGAGGAAAATTGCTTTACAATGTTGTGTTGGTTTCTGACATACAGTGTAATTCAGTCGTAATCACATATATATCACCCCCCTCCTGAGCCTCCCTCCACTCCCTGCTACATCTCTCTAGGTCACCACAAAGCACAGACTGGGCTCCCTATGTAATACAGCAACTTATCACCAGCTATCTATTTTATACATGGAAGTGTATATATATATCTATATCTATATCTATATCTATATATATCTCCATATATATATCTCCATATATATATATCCATGATACTTTCTCCATTGGTCCCACCAAGATTTTTGCCTTTTATTTAGTCAGCAAAACATAAATATGGCATTCAAAATATTGGCAATTAAGAAACTGTGAAAAAGAAAGGAGGCAAACAGCTTTTACTTCACTGTAAAAAAAAAATCAGTTTGTCTTAAAGTTATTGCAATCTTACACTCTGAACAAAATTTGTCTAGAGTGAAAACACCTATGACATTTTGAGTGTCTAATTTTATCAACTCATAAAAGTTTTCTTAGACCCCAGTAAGATGATGGACAAATAACTCAAGAGACGCTCATAGTTTTCCGTTAGTCAAGCTAAAGATAGAAGAAATTAACAGGAAGCTTTCAGTCTAGTCAAATATCTTCTGTTTAGCACCTGTCCAAGTCCCCATCAAAAAGTACAGCTTAATTGGAGTCACTGGAAAACATTCTAGCTTTACCCAGTTTGTTCTTTTCTTTATCACAAGCTACAAGCAAATGACCTCTAGAACTAGCCACATATCCTTCAGCTTCAAGATACGTGGACAGATATTTATTTATGGCTCAGTTCTGCATTTCCAAAGTGGTTTGATACTCACAGAACATTAACACAAGAAGAGAGCTTCCCCTCTTCAACGCTTCATGAGCCATACCCTAAAAGCATCAGACTTTGAAATCACATTCAGTCTAGAATTGTGTTGCATTTTTTATGAGACTTAGGAAAACCCATCTTTCTGAAACTGATGATCTCCAGGGCTTCTTATTGTCACCTTCTAAACACATTACTTCCATATATTTCTCCCCTTACTGTCTCTTCATTATTTTAATTATTTATTAGGTTTTTATAGCATTTTACCTCTAAAGAGTTCAAATCTTATATGGAGAGTTTTTAGCAGTAAAATCTAATAAACATTTCCTAAGTATTATGCTATGCTAGGAAAGCAAAGTGAAACCATAGAAAGAACCTAAGAAGCTGTGATGAAGAAAATGAAGATGAAAAGAGAAAAGAAAGAATAGTGGTGAGAGTAGATAGCGCACATTTACAAAATAAATCTTATTCCCTTCAAGCACTCTTCTAAAATGTTTTTGTGCTGTGACTGGGACTGCAGAAGGATAACTGGGGAACTTGTCATATACCTTTTGTTACATACATTGCAATTACTTGTGTGTGTGTGTGTGTGTGTGTGTGTACATGCATATGTTCAGCCATGGCCAACTCTTTGTGATCCCATGGACTGTAGCCCTGCCAGGTTCCTCTGTCCATGAAATTTTTCCAGGCAAGAATACCGGAATGGGTTGCCATTTCCTACTTCTGGGGACCTTCGCAACTCGGGGATTGAATCCACATCTCCTGCACTGGCAGGCAGATTCTTTACCACAGCACTACCTGGGAAGCCCATAGTCTTCTTTATATAAGATAGTAATTACATCTGTCCACATGTAAACTAAAGTTACTCAGAATCCTCTTTGAAGATCTATACCCATAGTGTTTATAAAGTATTAGCCTACACTTACATAACATGTACCATGTGTTAGCCACTGTTCTAAACACTTTATGAACATGGACACATTTAATTCTCACAATATCCTGTAAGGTACTCTACTATTACCAGCTTCACTTCAGAGTTGGGGAAACTGAGGCACAGCTACTAAGTGGCAGAGCCAAGGCTGCATCCAAGGGCGCCTCCATCAGAAGCCGTGCTGTTGTCCATTACAATAAACTGCGTTTACACCTGCTCTTAGGCTAGAAAATATTAATACTAAACCCTTCTTAAGTAGGGGCTTCCCAGGTGGTGCTAGTGGTAAAGAACCCACCTGCCAATGCAGGAGACATAAGATACACGAGTTTGATCCCCGGGAAGATCCCCAGGAAGATCTCTTTGAGAAGGGCATGGCAACCCACTCCGGTATTTTTGCCTGGAGAATCCCATGGACGGAGGAGCCTGGTGGGCTACAGTCCATGGGGTCACAGAGAGTCAGACACGACTAAAGCAACTTAGCACAAACTTCTTAAGTAAATTCCTTTTACTCTATTTCCTTGGACTTCATGTTTTCTTTATCCTTCACTCACTCTTGAAGCTGTTATAAATATATTTAATGATTTTACTTATCTTACTTTTAAAGTAAAAGGTCTACTACCCATTGTCTAACTAGAGATTCTAAAGTATCATTGAATGTAATGCTGATTTATTTGCTTAGAGTTACCATTAGCAGCTAGGAGATCCAACCAGTCCATTCTTAAGGAGATCAACTCTGGGATTTCTTTGGAAGGAATGATGCTAAAGCTGAAACTCCAGTACTTTGGCCACCTCATGAGAAGAGTTGACTCACTGGAAAAGATTCTGATGCTGGGAGGGATTGGGGGAAGGAGGAGAAGGGAAAGACAGAGGATGAGATGGCTGGATGGCATCACGAACTCAATGGACGCGAGTCTGAGTAAACTCCAGGAGATGGTGATGGACAGGGAGGCCTGGCATGCTGCGATTCATGGGGTCGCAAAGAGTCAGACACAACTGAGCAACTGAACTGAACTGAACTGACCATTAGCTGCTTACTTTTGGTATGTTGATCTTTTATCCTTAAAAATCTCTCTAATACTTAGGACAATTTGCCCTTTAATAAGTCAAACATGAGCAAAATATAGCAAGCAGAGGTTTAGGGAATAAACTAAGCCTTATTGTCCAGGGAATCATTTAATTTCCTATATACGGTTCACCATTTCTTTGATTGAAATACTTTATTGGACATTGCCTTAGTAAAGAATAAGCTATTTAATCCAACAGAGATAACAGTTTCCAATAAAAATACTGCATCAACTATTTAAACCATTGTGGTCAGAGGAAATAGCTAAATGATACAGTTCTGATGGCTAACCGAGAGGTTAATTGCTCAAAATAAGTTTTAGATGGCAACTTTCTGTCAGTATAAGTAATTGCAGATCAGTAACTACATCTGTCCACATGTAAACTAAAGCTATTCTGCCATGGATCATATATACATCTGCTCTCTGACCCACCTTGTCTATGCCTCCCATAGTTTGCTGAGAGAGACTTTGCTGGTACAATATCCAAGTTTGCTGAAGCAGAAACTTCCAAAGCAAATATAAAAATAATAAAATAGCTAAAGGCCCACCCTTGCTCAGTGACACGTTTGCTCTTGAGTTTCAATTTCTTCATTTAATCACTCACACAGCAAACAACTGTTGAGCTCCATCTCTTCCCCAAGATAAAAGGGAAATTTGAGTTTCCTGGCTTTGAGGAAGTCACATCTAAAAAGGAAAATAACTCAATAAATGAACAATTGTCCACACCTGCTTAGTCAAGTCACCTCTGAACCATTCTACTGCTGCTGCTGCTGCAGCTGCTAAGGCACTTCAGTCGTGTCCGACTCTATGCGACCTCATAGACACCAGCCCACCAGGCTCCCTCGTTCCTGGGATTCTCTAGGCAAGAACACTGGAGTGCCATTTCCTTCTCCAATGTGTGAAAGTGAAAAGTGAGAGTGAAGTTGCTCAGTCATATCCAGCTCTTAGCAACCCCAGGGACTGTAGCCCACCAGGCTCCTCTGCCTGTGGGATTTTCCAGGCAAGAGTACTGGAGTGGGGTGCCATTGCCTTCTCCAGAACCATTCTACTACTATAGCTCAAGTTCTATCTTTGTGCTCCAGGTGCTGAACTATTTCTTTTACTATTATTATTATTAAACAGACTAGGGAATTTGACAATCCATTGTAAACTAAAAAGCACAGCAGATCATGTATCCCTGGAATCCAGCATCCTATGTTTTTAATCATTCTATCCACTCTCTTCCAAAAGCCACTACAAAAGTGCTTTATATGGAAGAGATATTTGATAATTGTTTAATTTGAACTACATAGCTTTTAACTATTTCACTATATAAGGCTTACAGGGTGTCATATAGAATTTCTAAGTTCTTCATCAGAATGAAAAGAAATTAACCAGAGCTTTGATATGGACTTTAAAAATTAGGAAAAGGGTAAGAAATTATAAAACATCTATGAATCATTTCATCCAGCAAAGACAGATGTACTCTTATGTAATCCTATGAAATGCATTAGAGAAATGAAGATGACAAAATTTAGATTCTTTGGAGGCAGTCGGTATTCTACATGTTGAATTGTTATACCTGATATTTAGACTAATAAAAATATTACAAAGTTCTCTGAAATATATAGAAAAGCAAGAGCAATAATTTAAAACAACAGCAACAACAACAAAACCAATTTACATAGAAGAAAGATAAGGAGAATGACTTCTAAATACTGTCTTATTGGAGTTAACTCTCGGGATACAGATATTATCTGCTACCTACTCTTTTAATTGAAAAAAGATAAAGTAGTCTTTAAGGTAATTAGTTTTCCTGCATTACAAAAATCAAAGAAGTATATTTTTAATGCTTAAAGTAAAAAAGAAATATTGCAGGGTAAGAGAACCCAGCACTGATTCCCAGCAGAGTGGCTCAGCCTCAGGAAAAAGTACATCATGCTTGAGTAGCTGAAAACAAATCCAGAAATATAAATACCCTTTCTATTTAAAATGTGTTCTTGCATTTTATTTAATTTTATCAGACACATGAGATAATAGGTTGTTCTCCTTACAATGGAAGAAGAACCCACTGAAAGGCCACCAGCCCTTCAGGGCCTCTGCGCTCTGATCATCATTCATACTCAGAAAGCTATTTCTCTTTTTAGCTGGAGATCCAACTGGGTATCACAAAAAGTTCTATTAAGTCCAGATTTTTATGTGGAAATAAACTTTATTTCTATCCCTTAGAAGTACTGATTTCAGTTCGAATCATTTTCCTTTTAATCTTGTTAGTATGTGAGCCCCTGAGGGTCTTCCTTTATGACTAAGGCAAGAATCAAGTCTGTTATAGATGGTTTATTTGCAATCTGAGATTTGAGGTATGTGTCAAATACCATATCTTGGTCTGGACTGTATGAACCTGTAGTAAAGCCTTTATTCAACTTCACCTAAAGTTGTAAGTAATTGTATGTTCATTTCCCACCTAATTTTCTACACCTAATGACTTCCACTCTATATTCAAAGAGGTCATCCTCAAACACAGACCAAGAAAATAGTCAAATCAACTGAACAGTGTGTTTCTTCATGCCACTGAAAAGAGAAAACAGATTTTGATTTCTTATGCAAGCAAGGAGGAGTCTTAAAAATGGAGGTTTCTATGTTAGAAAAGCTAGCTTGTATGCAAAACAAATTGCAAAAAACAGTTAACTAAAACAGAATCATTCAACATTATATTCTGCCTCATATTAAGGGAAAATAATTCTGCTTATCTTTATTTATTTTATTTTATTTATTTTATTATATTTATTTATTCAGCTGCATCAGATCTCAGTTGCAGCACACAGGCTCTCTAGCTGCAGTGGGTAGACTCCAGAGCACTCGGGCTCAGTACTTCCTGAGCATGAGCTTAGTTGCTCCACAGCATTCGGGATCCTAGGGATGGACCAGGGATGGAATCTGTGTCCCCTTCATTGCAAGGCAGAATCTTAACCACTGAACCACAAGTCCTTATTTTTATTTTTTAATAAAATAGAAACCAAGAATTTTACAGATATGATGAGTGGAAGATATACTGGATTAGCAGTCAGGAGATAAAGCAAATCATTTAATAACCATTCTAAACCTCAGGATATTGATGAATAAAATATTTTTAAAATCTAAAGACTTCCTTCAGTCTATATTTGCAACCCATTTGTATGTGTGGCTAATGAAACATCAAAGAACTCTTTACCAAGTCTCAAAAGGAGTAACCATCTCTGATAAATACACTCAATCTTGGACTCTATTTTTTTTTAAGTACTAGAATAGAATTTTACCTTTACTAAAATGTGTTGAAGCATTTTCAGTGTGTGATTTAGCTCTTCAGAACATCTGGCAATAGTGCATACTTACTAAATCATCCAATACCACAGAGACAGATTTTACCTGAATTCTTCACATCAAGAATAAAATATTTTTAAAATCTAAAGACTTCCTTCAGTCTATATTTGCAACCCATTTGTATGTGTGGCTAATGAAACATCAAAGAACTCTTTACCAAGTCTCAAAAGGAGTAACCATCTCTGATAAATACACTCAATCTTGGACTCTATTTTTTTTTAAGTACTAGAATAGAATTTTACCTTTACTAAAATGTGTTGAAGCATTTTCAGTGTGTGATTTAGCTCTTCAGAACATCTGGCAATAGTGCATACTTACTAAATCATCCAATACCACAGAGACAGATTTTACCTGAATTCTTCACATCAGTAAATAGAGGGATAGCTTTATTGCTAAGTCACATACCAAATAAAATATGTAAAGGAATTACTTACTACTAAAAGTGGTTTATTAGTCATTAAAATCAAATAAATCATTATTTTAAGCCTATTTTATTCTCATTTGGAGGAGATAAAAATATCGCAATGATCTACTCATTGCAACATTCAAAAACAGAAATGGTCAATGAATTTTTTCTCATTGGAGTCTAAAAGATTGCTGCAACCTCAAGAAAAAGATAGTAAATCTAGAACTTAAAAGTCCAGACTTACTGCCATAAACCTGACTTACTATTGGTGTGGCACTGGGCAAATTTTTCATTCTATGAGGCAGAGCTTTACTATCTATGAAACAGAGGATACAGTAACATTTAATACTACTGAGTTGACTAAATGAGATGTCTATAAAGTACATAACACAGTACCTGGCACATACATAGGATCCACCAGATGTCACAAATTGTTTCATGAATCTCTTTCATTGTATGATAGAGAAGTGTCTTGTGTATTATAATATGCAGTATGTCTCCACAGAGTGGTGTGAAAACCAAAGATATTAAAATGCAGTAGAACGGTAAGTGGAATTACTATGGAAAACAGTATGGCGGTTCTTTCAAAAATTAAAAAGAGAGATACCATATAATCCAACAATCCACTTCTGAGGTTTCTTAAAGGAAATAAACTCAGGGATATCCAAGTTCCATGGTCATGGCAATATTATACACAGTAGCCAAGACATGGAAACGATGTGAAAGTTCATCAACAGGTGAGGGGATTAAAAAATTTAAAAAGGCTAGTAAGGTAGGTAGCTACCTATAGAAAGAATTCTATCTATAGAAAGAATATCATTCAGCCTTTAAGGAAAAAGAAACTCTGCCATTTGCAATAACTTGTGTGAATGTGGAGAACACTATTCTATGTAAAATAAATCAGACACAGAAATCTAAAGGTGGCTCAGTGGTAAAGAATCTGCCTACAATGCAGGAGATGAGGGTTCGATCCCTGGATTTGGAAGATCCCTTGGAGGAGGAAATGGCAATCCTCTCCAGTATTCTTCCCTGGGAAATGCTATGGACAGAAAAGCCTGGCGGGCTAACAGTCCATGGGGCTGCAAAAGAGTCAGACCCAATTCAGTGGCTAAACAATAAAAAGAATCTAAAAGAATCAAATTTATAGTAAGAGAGCAGAATGGGGGTTACCAGAGGCTAGAGGGTAAAGGAAAAGGGAAGATATTGGTATAAGGGTATGAACTATCATTTATAAGATGAATAAGTTCTGGTTACAGCACAGTAACTAACTACAGTAATAATAACATACCACATACTTGAAATTTGCTGAGTAGGTCTCAGGTCTTCTAAACAAACACACAATAACTATGTGAGGTGATAGGTATAAGTAACCTGATTGTAGTGACCATTTCACAATATACATGTGTATCAAAACATCATATTATATACCTTAAATATCTACAATTTTTGTCAATCATACCTCAATAGAGCTTAAAGACAACAAAATTCTAAGATATGCATTTTTTAAAAGGCTCATTTTTCCTGGCATTCTTGGAGATTCATTTGAAAACTGACAATACAGTATACTTGAAAATTCTCAAAAACAATCCTTGGCAGTGCACAGAGCACTCCTTAATATTCTCATCATATAACTTTAGAATGGTGACTAGACAGTTATTAAGTGGCATTTGTATTTTTTCTCAGACTCAAGTTCCTCATAAATAGATAGTTTATTTAAATATTCTTTTTTGTTTGGACTTCGATTATGGTCTATCATTAATCACGCTGCATGTTCTACAAACAGGTCGAATTCAATGCATTAAAGTGCTAAACACTTCGTGAGCTGTCCTCATCCTGGAGTCTCTAGTAGAGGGATTAATACAGCTCATTAACAGCGGAACTGCTAGGTCCAGTAGAGCAGGTTTGGCAGGTGCATACAAAGTAAATTCGCATTATGCCTAGATGGGGCTTCAAGGTGTAGAAGTCTATTAAATAAGGAGGAAACACAGGCACAATTTATAATACAGAAATGGAGAAATGGACTTCTAAGTGAGGAAAACTGCAAAATCAAGGAATGAAGTTAAAAATGAGAAGAACCACATTGGGAAGAGCAGGTAGTGATGTCTGTAGGCAGATGGGCTAACAAAAGGTAAGAAGAAAAAGATAATTGGAGGCTTATTTGTGGGCAGCACTGATTAGCAAGATGAAGAGGCTAAACCTTCTAAAAGGCACTGTCCCTGTGAACTTCAAAAATTATTTTAAATGAATAACAAAAAGGAATTCTATAATTATAAATTAAACATGTTCTTAATATCAACATTATAGTGAATGAGGATTATACACATCAAACTGAAAGTTTAATTTAAGAAGTCTGGTCATCTAAAACAGAGGCTTTCTGCTGGCCCACCTTCCACATTGTAACATGAAAGTTACTCTCTAGTGATATGTTAATAGAAGCCACAGCTAGGAGTTCTCTCTTCCTTTGACATATAATTTTATTATTTTTTAATTTTTATTTCACACATAATGTACTGTATGTGGTGACCCAAGGATGAAAGAGCAGGTAAGACCAAGGAGGGACTTGGAATGTAGGACTGAAAAACCAGACCTTTATCATCCTTCCCTCCCCCATATTGTAACTGTTAAAAGATTTCAGGTCCAGCTGAGCAGTATAATCTGTCTCCTCTCCTACCACACAGGGAGAAGATATTTGCCTTCTTCTCTCCACCTCCACCAGGTATATGTGCCTCATCCAATCAGCAAATGACCTGCCAGACCCCTCTCCCACTCCTTGTACCCTGGGTATAAATGCACTAAGGACCCCTGTTTAACATTGATTCGCCCTTGAGCTGGCGCACTGTTCTAACAGCATCTCCCACTCAAATAAACTTTATTTCCCTCTCATTATGTCTCATGTCTGGAAATTCTTTTCACGATACTATATTCTCAGTTTTAAAGACGTTGATTTTCTTTTCTCAAATATTTCACACCTATAAATATTTAGCATTTGGTGACAATACAGTATACTTGAAAATTCTCAAAAACCATCTGTGTTTAAAAAACACACTATATGAACATAACAAATTTTCAAAGAATAAATTTTAAACATATTAGCTCTATAATAAAAATACCACAAAAAATCTCAAAGTAATGTTTCATAGAAGAATTATTACGTGATCTAACTAAACTCTCAGTGAACAAAATAAAGCATATGACTTGAAAAATATATTTTGAAAGATAAATGTAAACAACTTTCTCTTCACAAGGGAGTAGTTTTCTCGGGCTAAAAAAAAACTTATCAAAAGAAACTATATGTTCCAAGCTCTTTAAAAATTTGTCAGACTTACTTTAAGGAATAACTTAAAGGTAATTATTTTCCCTTCCAAGGATAGCAAAATGTGAAGTTCTTGAAAACCTTCATTGAATCAAATATTAACCATCAGTCAGTTCAGTTCAGTCACTCAGTCGTGTCCGACTCTAAATAGCAAAACAGAATCATGAAAACACCTCTAGAATAAAAGTAACCCAACATGGCATGTAAAAGGCACGGCAGTGTGCCCTGATGGCAAAAGTTATGCCATGAGGGGCAGGTAGGGGATGTCTTTCCCACAGAAGCTCACAAGGAAGAGGAGCCGGTGCAGCAAGTGGGCTATAACATGTTCTAGAAAGAGGAACTGAGGCTTGACTTCATCTGATAGGACCAAGACACTAATTGACAAGAAATCCAGCAATTTTCCGGGACCAGTACATCTTGGATTATGAGGTCTTGTTTTGTCTCATCCATAAAACTTGACTGCCATCAACTACTTGATAAGGAAAACTAGAGACACTTAATCTTACACTGAGAAAAGGATAAAAGAAATTGACAAAATTCTGATAGAATCATAAATTGATTAATTAAAGAAACTGATAAAAGAGTAAAGGCAACTATTCAAAGATTAAGATCTAAAATGTACAAGGTACAAGAACAGTGATGGAAAACTGTTCTATGAGCTAGAAACAGAGATGAGAGCTTGCCGCTTATGTCATCAGTCCATCCTGAAAACCTCCTGAGACACTCTAGCAGCAGTCTGAGTGACCCTTCAGAGGGGCAGGCTCTTGGGCTTCCATTCCATACACTTGTGGAAGCAGAGACCCTCCCTCTCCCCTAAGGTCCAGTTTCTGCATATGACCCACACAGCCACTGCCCTACAGGAAATACTGCTTCCTAGGACTTCTGCCTGAGCTCTGAGCTCAGGACCTGCCTTGATGGGAGCTCCATACAACTGTTCCCTGTTTCATCCTCTGATTTTCCCCCAGGATATCCCTTCCCTTGCCAATGGGGATCTCCTCTTTCTGCCAAGGAACTTTTCTAAAACACACTCTTTCTCTCCCACATCTACATGACACCTATTACAGGCTGAGTGTTGGAGCTCTGACTGAAGACTGGGAAACCTACTGACTCCAGATGTCCCTGCATTCTATCCACCCCCAAAGCCCTGAAGCAATGATTACAAAGCCTGGCCTAGGGTATGAAAAACAGGGGAGAAAAATATACAGGGATACCGATGGGGAAAAATACACAATCTATAAACTAAGATAGTCCAAAAGGTACTCAAAATCTGCTTTTATTTTGCTGTGATTTATGAAATGTCATCTTTGATCAAAAGCAATAGTCACCGTGATCTAGGCATAAGAGCAGTCTCAAACTTAGCATAGATGCAAAAGACAAGTTGACAAAGAAAAGCGGAAAGCAGAATGCCATCAGAGGAACCCATATGGTTCATAGGAAACCAAAACAATAAAAGAAGCAGTGTATGCATCTGGCGGCACTAGTGGTTAAGAACCCACTTGCCAATGCAGGGGACATAAGAGATGTAGGTTCAATCCCTGGGTCAGGAAGATCTTCTAGAGAAGGGCGTGGCGATCCACTTCAGTTTTCTTGTCTGGAGAAGCCCATGGACAGAGGACCCTGGCAGGCTACAGTCCATAGAATCGCAAAGAGCTGGACACAGCTGAGAGTCTTAGCACACAGCACAATCTCATGAAGACACATTTGCACGTGCACACATGCACACACATACAAACCCCTATCTATCAATTAGCGATAGTAATTTATTCTTGAAAATCAAGCCACTTCAATAAAAGGTAATTAAATGAAAAAATGTACTTTCATGCATTTCAATGGGGAAAAATTATGACATGTTTCATTTCGATTCAAAGTACCCAAAGAACTTTCACTGAGGAAACAAATATGTTCATCAATTAATGAAAACAATTTGAAAATAAATAGTTTTTATGTGAAACAGAATGAAAGCTTATTGTACTTTTTTTTATTTACCACACATTTTTATTCACCAATTATCAATCATCTAAGAGTTTATCTTGTATTCAAACTATACCTAAGAATAAAACACACACAGAAACACCTAAATGCCAAAATAAAGACTAAACATGAGAGAGCTTAGACAGCAACCCTTCCTCCAAAACTGTGTGTGTTGATCAGACTGAGAAGTTTTCTTACATACTTTTGGCAAAACAAGAAGCTTCGGTTCATACAAACACAACACAAAATTAAAATTTGTTCCATGTGATATTTTCTGATAAGAAACTGTAGTGTTAAGTAAAGCTGGTGAGTATGTTTTTACCTACAACCATAATGTTGAAATATACCTTCTTAAAATACACTTAATGTACATTGCAGTGAAGATCTTTATATACTGAAGACAAAATGTCATCCAAAAAGAAGATAACTTTTCAAGAACTGTTAGGACAAAATGCCATTAACCAAACAGTTTCATATGAGGTAATTACCTATGGAAGTGTGTGTATGTGACTGTGAGTATAATTCATAACTGCATTAAGGAAAGGAAAGGATGGACAGAAATCCGGAAGATGAAAAGTTACACTTGGATCTAGAAGAAAAAACAGGATTACTTGGAGAGTTAAATTTTGTTTCTTCATTCTCCTGATAATTTCTAAAGTCTCCAATTTTTTAATTTTCAATTTTTGAACTTCTGGTACATTCAATGCAGGGGCAGAACGACTTCTAAGGATAGTAGATAAATTAGAGCAGGCTTCCAATTACACTCCTTAAAGAAATAACGAGGAAGTCACTTTATTCACTGTAAAATGATGAAACAGCAAAAATCTCAAAGTGCTCCCCTCTGTCTACAAAATGACAGTTTTTCAAAATCAAACAAAACTAGATATGTGTATTTGATATTTCAGAAACGTTTATCTAGATGTGTAGTATCCTTTATTTAACTTTTAGATTACTATTACACCAAACCTATATCATCAAACTATAAATGAATATGCTATAATCAAAATGACTATTATACTAAATATACTACAACATAACTTTGAAAACTCAGAGATGTCCCCTGAGTTTGTAGAGTCTATGGGTCATTTTATATGTTAGTGATTGTTGGGCTCTACTCATATTTGAAAGTTTTAGGGGATTGGGTTTAATCCAAAATGATCCCATGACACATTACTGCAGTTACATTTGAAGAAGAAAAATCACAAATATGTACTTGTTTATTGTCATATGTTTTTATGAAAATATGTGTAAAATACACCAAGATAGTTTCCTCAATTATTTACTTTTACTAGTGATCTTAATTCAAAATAAAGGAGTGCTTTCTTTCAAAGATATTATGATACAGTCTCTTCTCTCAAAATCTACTCACATTTTACAAAAATTAACCTTACTAGTGAGCATTTATGACTCAAAAAATATTTTCTGTGATTAAGCATAATTACTATATAGTGCACAGAGGAACAAAGGACGATGTAAAACAAAGAGAAAAAAGAATTGTTATAAGAAAGAATGATGAGCAAAATCTACTTACATGCTTAAAGGGAAAGTGATTGTGCAGCTAGCTACTTTTACAGAGCTAAAAAAATATGTACTTTATTTGTTTTCATCCTCCATCTCAACAATACATTTGAATTACACATTTTCTATATTTTCTGAAAGATGATTATGCTCAAAATGCTTAATTTTCCTTAGCATGCTTGCTCATAAGAGAAAATTATAATTATAATAAGTTCTTTATCATTTCAAGTAAAATGATAACACTAAACTGATTCATATGCCTTTCATCTGGAAGACTTCTGGGAGAGAACCAAAGCCCATTTCATTCATGATAGAGATTACCTAACACTTAAAAAAAAAATCCCAATCATATTTAAAACTAAAACTCAGAAAACCAAAATGTGTCATCTGTAGTTAGGCCACAGATATGTAAGAACCAGAGAATCAAGCTAATTTTAAAAGCTAAAACAGATGTATCTACATCTTCTCAAAATAGGAAAGATCATCTCATTTAAAAAGAACTCTTAGGTTGTTCGGAGCAAGGTGAGAGTTGGAGAGTTGTGCTAGGAACTCAGTTGCTGGTTGTTTTTTGTCTGTCCCTTCCATCCATTTTCTTCCTTTTTGCTGCTGTGTGCTGCTTCCTGTCCTAGAATTACATCTCCTCGGCTCTTCTGCACTCTGCCTTCACTAGGCAGTGGGAGACACCATAGAGACTGGGGAAGAGAGAAGAAACAAGGTGAGCTGTCCCATCGCCTACTCCCCTCCTGCTTTGCTGCTCCCAAACTGGCAGCCATGGGTCCTGTCTTCACCAGGCTTCAGTCACATTGCCTTTCGCCTCTCAACCCTGGTCTGTGATGGCTTCTCGTTCTTGCTAATCCCTACCTACCTGTCTCAGCATCTGTCACTGGCTCCCTTTAAGCAGCCTCTCCATTAAATTCTCATTTATTTAAGTCTAGATAAGCATTTCACTCTTTCCTGCCTGGTGCTAATTAATAAGGCAAACAATTGGAGAGTCTAAGGGCAAGTAGGTCTAAAAGGACATTGAATCTGGAAGGTTGCTTTTATCTCCAGGGTATCTTTTAGGTCCAGGGCAAATATCATCCTGTTTCATATAAAGTGGAACTCTGCACTCAGTTTAGGAACAATATAAACAAAATAGGGGTGGGGGAGTCAGGAGGGGGCTTCTCAGATAGCTCAGTACTGACGAGTCTGCCTGCCAATGCAGGAGATGTGAGTTTGATCCCTGGGTTGGGAAGATCCCTTGGAGAAGGAAATGGCAACCCACTCCAGTATTCCTGCCTGGAAAATCCCATAGAGAGAGGAGGCTGGTAGGCTACAGCCCATGGAGATGCAAAAGGGTCGGACATGACTGAACACACACACAAACAGAATGGGAATTTTAATTAGGGATTAGATAAACCTCACAATACACCCTCTAAAACAAAGTTTTGGTTTTTTAAAAAAGAATTGTAAAATATTCCTTATTGAAGCTACGCAAGAACTTAATTCAACCTTAAAACACATTCATTTAAAGAAGGTATTTTGAGTAAATTTTTATAAGAAAAGAGTGTAAGTAATCAATTCATAGAGTCACTGTAGATAAAAGAGGGGCAAACAAGAATATGCATGACCCAATTTGTGAGATAATCCATAGATCTCTATATCTGAATTATAATCACCAAGTTTCTGCATAAAAAAGGTATATGAGTTACACTTTGGGGAACTGTATTATTTTCTCTTATAAAACTTGGCATCTTTATTGTGCTTCAGAACTGAAAGTTGCTCAGTCGTGTCAGACTCTTTGAACTCTATGGACTGCAGCCCACCAGGCTCCTCTCTTCATGGAATTCTCCAGGCAAGAATACTGCAGTGGATAGCCATTCCTTTCTCCAAGCGATCTTCCCAACCCAGGCAGGGATCGAACCTAGGTCTCCCCCACTGCAGGTGTATTCTTTACAGTCTTGGCCACCAGGGAAGGTCCTGTGGTGCTAATAGTAAAGAACCTGCCTGCCCATTCAGGAGACATAAAAGACACAGGTTCAATCCCTGGGTCAGGAAGATCCCCTGGAAGAGGGCATGGCAACCCACTCCATACTCTTGCCTGGAAAACTGCATGGACAGAGGATCCTGGTAGACTACAATCCATAGAGTTGCAAAGAATCAGACCCAACTGGGTGACTTTTTTCTGTATATATTCACTTGAAATACAGGGACACTCTCTCTACTGTCTACAGCTCTAGTTATCCACCTACTCATCTACAACTTCTTGAAAAGTAGCAGATGAGAAAGAACAAGACAGAGACAAGAGAAGGCAAGCTGTAGAGAGGAAGGCAGAAAAGAGGCAGGAACTAAGCTGCTTATTGTGCTAACAGTTATTCTCAAGACACCTTCCCTACCGTGTAAAGATTTCCTTGTCTCTTCCTGTGCTGTTCTTATGGCAGCCACTACCCATATGTACCCATTAGAACACAAACTAATTAAAGTTAAATAAAATTTAAAATTCAGTTCTTCAGTCCCAGTTGTCCCATTTCAAGAGCTCATAGCCAGCCTATTGGACAGCACACAACAGATCCCTTTAGATCATCACAGCAAATTCTCTTGGATTGCATTACTTGAGATATTCCAATGAGTGAACATCTCATATAAACCAGAACTGCATGTCCATATATATTATAGATACTTATGATATTTGTATAAAATAAAATCAACTAAATCCTTAAGATCTGCAACTTGGTTAATGATAGTTTCTGATTATAGAAATTTCATATATAAATATGTATCCTTCATAAATAGTTTTTTTTTAATTTTTCTTTTGTCTACAATAAAACAAAGGTCAAAATGAAATTTACTTAAGCAGTAAATTAAATACCTATAAATAGTCTAAACAGAAAGAGTCTCTGAGGGCTGATATGCTGACTTCAGTGAAAGGTTCAGCATTTGCCATCCTCAAATCAGGCTCCTACTCATAATTTACATATGGTCATGAGTGAGATCTTATCCACAATCTTGGCTGCTGCTCCAGCAAAAAGAAGGAGACAGAGATCAGGCATACACACTTTGGACAGCCACATCTATCATTTCAGCTGTATTTCGTTGTTCAGAACAAAATCTGTGTCCCAGAAAGACTGAGGAATTCATTCACTAGTTATTAGTTGTTGGTTAAAAATCCAACTAATACTTCACTTCTGAGATCAGAAAAGAAATACTGGGGAGCGAGTAGAAGGGTTGGCTCATTGCTCTGTCCACACTGACACATTTTCCACTCAAATTTCCCTTTCCACTAATTACTACCCCCTCCCATCTGTTAGAGAAATTATGAGACCATTGACCACATGCTGAGTTTTCACTACACATACAGAAATTAAAAGAACTATAATAGTCTCCTTTAAATCAGTAGACATTTCTTCTGCATGTGCTGCTAATTGACTCCCAGACTTTACAGTGCTTCTTAAACAAATGTCACAGTAAGAGAAGTCATTTGAAACAACTGATTCCACTGTTTATCAGGTTTTCAAGAAAGAATTAAGTAAAAAGTATCACTAAATCAGAGACATAACATGCTTTTCTAAGTATACAGCCTCTAAAATAGTTGCCGCTGATATTTACAAAAGTCTAAAGAGCAGTCATTGGTCTAATCATCTATAGAAAGTAAGGATTTGTCAAGGATTTGTAGAGAAGTGATGATTTTATTTATTTGACAATTAAAATATCTGCTTAGAAAACAGTATGTTGATAGATACTTGATACTTGGTTTGGGTTGGGAAATGTAAAAAAGTACAGTTATTTACTCAATAATTGGATAGAAATACAATGTAATATTAAAATGTACTTCTTTAAGCCTCTAATACATTTTTTCTCTTTCTAATGAATTATTAGGTTGTCTACCTTCAGTCTTTCTGTTTTTCTTCTCCATGTTCTAAGTATCAAACATTTGCTCTCTAATCATCTCAAATATCTCATAGTGAAAATATTATTTTATGATGTGCTTTAAATTACTAGTAAAGGGAGATACGCATGGCACTAAAGAATTCCTTTCCTTTCATGTTTCGAGTATGGAGCCTGATTTTTCATTTATGTATTTCCTTATTCGGGAAACGTTTTCAGTTAATAGCTTGTGCTAAAAACATATTCAGGAAGTAAGGACTTCATGTATCCTCTGGCTTCCATTTATATACAGGGTTCTGGGTAAGTTCATAGTATTTCTGACCAAGCAGACAAACAGTACATTTGGGACACCTACATTTCACTTAGAATCTTTATACTTCTCAATGTATAAACTTAAAACATTCAAGTTACTATTAAAGAGTAAACAAAGTACTGCTAATTACAAATGCTGGGCTCCCTACCCTGGTTAACAGCACCAATATTCTTCTTACTATTGGAGGTAAAAACTGTATTTGATATTCTTTTACTTTCCAAAATAAAAGAAGGGTAGATTTTTTCAGATGAACACACCCCTGTCTAATTATAAATCATCATTATCTATAAAGCCTTATTCTTGGAGTTTTGAAATAATTTCAATTCCTAATTTACCTCATATTTTATCATTTCTCTTCAAAGAAAGGCAGTAAAATTTCATTCCAAGTATAAGCAAGTTGTATTTCATAAAACTGCACATTAGGCAATCAATCAATATTTATTGAGTGAATGAAAGGTATTCACTTAATTTGAATACTGTCTGATTTCAATCAAACTTTCGTCTATAGTTAATGAGACAAAAAAGTCTACAACATTGATTTTGTCAAAAACTCTAACCTTGAAAATTTGTTTTGAAGCAACTGGGGTTTTTAAGCATTTAAGCACATCTTAATGGCTCTGTTGCCTAGTAATTCAACTGTCCGTGAGTTCAAATTTAAACACATAGATTGCATATTGTGGAATTTTGGAGACAGTTTGAGGGAAGCTGTGATTACATTTTCGCTACAATGATTCAAGAATGAGGCCCATTTCATTTTAGGAACTATAACTATGAAAGGTCAAGGAGATGGAATACCTTAGGTTGAGAGCTCTTTTCAGGTTTAAAAAAAAAATCCTATGATTATATACAAAACTAAATAAAAATCACTTAAAATATGTTTATTTTTAATAATGGTTTAGACATTAAGCAAAGTCAAGGACCTTTAGACCCTCCTCAAGGGCAATAGATAATACTCTGAGCCATGTCCTTTGTACTGTTTCATGGATATTGAAACCCCCAGCAGATGGAAGAAATTAACTACATGATGACTGGACTGTAGCCATGACATCAGCTGCCGTGATCCTGAGAACTGGCATCAAAGTAAATCAATAAAGGGAACAGACCCTGGAACTGAAGATTAACTGTACTTCAAACAGTCAAGAGGACATGATAAGACTACCCCGCAACCAATTTCAAGATGACTGTCAAACCTGACTGTGCTGTTTCTGTAGGTAGCCCCCTTCCTCTGCCTGAAACTACTCATTAAAGGCTCTTGCTCACTGATATTTAGAGGGTGGGGAAGTGGGGAGCTGGCCTTTGAACATGAGCCCACCCTCTCCCCCAGTGGCCAGCCTCAGAAATAAAGCAAACTTTCCTTTGACCAAAAATTAATGTATTTTTGTACTTATGATCTCTCCTTTAATGTTATTACTTAATAACAGGTATATAGTCAGTTGATATATAATTATTAATTATATGATTATAGTGTGTGTCCTATCCATGGGATGATTATAGTAATTATTTAGTAAATCAGTCTTTTTTTGGTTTGGTTTGGTTTTTTTTTAATCTAGAGTAATCTTAGCTCCTATTCTGGGCAAATGTCTGTATACAAGTACTATTCAACAAGTGTTTGCTGAAGCCTCATGGTATTCAATTTTATTGACATTCTAAATTTCTTAGATCATCAAATAAATGTAAAATTAAACATTTGCCATTCTGCCATTAAAATGGTTACTATTTCTTTTTCTCTCTATTTTTAAGATGCATGTAGTAGATGTTCACTGCCAACTCAACAGCTATTTCCATTTCTTTTTCCAGGATGGTAGAATTCCAATGTTCGTCAAGTTTGTACATGATTAGAAGCACATTCTGATATACTCTGATAAACCAAGAGAAGTATGTGGGACCCAAATCTTTAATACAGCTCGAAGGAAGGGCTGGGGCAGGAATGGCTTATGGGTAAAATGTCCTCACTCTCAAAAAAAGACAGAAGAAAGAAAGCCTGTATTCTCTATTCATCCAATGGCTACATCCAGCCTGGAGGGAGTAACTGCAGCATTTTTGCAGCCAAGAGAGGAATGAGAGGGAATAACAGGAAAACTGCACGGCTGGGAACTTGATCACATTGAACCATTGAACCACTGAACCACTGAAATCACAGATCTTGGGCAACTTTGCATCTGGATTACTTTTTATATGAGATAATTACTTTTATAATGGTCTAATGTGTTTCTATTACTTATCACTAAAATTATCCTAACTGATATAAAACACTATGAAGAATGATTTCCAGTCAGAGGCATACATCAGTCAATAAGAAGCTTTAACTTCCCCAAACATCATAACACCAAAGTATTAAATGAAATGGGAATTACACATGTTGAATAAACTGAAGAAGAATGGATGGTCCCAAAACTGGTGTCCCATCTTCCATTTATATGAGGTTTTAAATTGAATTAGCTCATAGAACATCTGTCACTAGAGGAATTGTTCTGTACAAACCTATTCTATAGACTCCTTTAAAATGTACTTCTTAATGAATCTATAGATCTAAATTAGCTAAAAATGTAAACATAGCATCATATACACCAGTGTAAGAAATCAATTTACCGGGAAAATTTTGGTCTTTGTCTTTCTACTTGGTAGTCATGAAATGTACTGAGACCATTTTGTTTTGTTTTCACTCATTGGCATGACTCATTTAGCATTTCCTACAAAGAACAGCTCTAAACACAATAAAACATTTTCCAAGTAAAAGTCCTGTTCTGCTTGTTTTAATAAACAGATAAGGATCATTTGTACTTAGCAGAATATATTTGCATATAAACAATTAATGTGCTAAAAGTTTTCAATCTGTCATTTCACGTGAGGAATAATAAGTATACATTCTGCAATTTCATTGTCACTAGAATTTGTTTCCTTTAAGACTTCTTTGTCATATTGTATCAGAAGGTGTTAATCTGAAAAGGGAAGAAAGAGGAAGGAGAGGAAGGGGGAGGGGCAGAGAGGTCTGAAAATGAAGAGAGAAAAGAATCCTGAAGACAATATGGAAATATCTTCCCTTGTCTTTCACAATTGTCCCACTTTCACTATTGTTCACTGAATATCCAGAAAATAGCACAGATATGCTATTAGAAATCAAAGAAACTAGAAAAGTCTATGACTGATTCATGTTGATATATGGTAAAAAAAAAATCACAATATTGCAAGGTAATCATCCTCCAATTAAAATACATTAAAGAAAAGAAAAAAAGAGGGCAGCGCATAGTAGGCAAATTTCAATTTGTTAACTGAGAGTAGTTCAGGAAGTTGGCCATACTTTTACTGAAACGTATTTTATTGTTACTTTAATATAGATCAATGTGCAGTTCTTACAGTATAGAAGTAAGATTTATGTAAGAAAAATGTACTCGGTTTCATTTTAAAAGAAAATAAACTTGAAAATCAGTTTTGCAAAGGAGTAAAGAAAATTAAGAACAAAGTATTTGACCTAGGTCTCCATGTGCTGTGCTTAGTTGCTAAGTCATGTCTGAGTCTTTGTGACCCACCAGACTCCTCTGTCCATGGGATTTTCCAGGCAAGAATACTGCAGTGGGTTGCCATTTGCTCTCCAGGGGATCTTTCCAGTCCAAGGATTGAACATGCATCTCCTGTGTCTCCTTCACTGTAGGTCGATTCTTTATCTGCTGAGCCATCCAGGAAGCCCATCCCATAATGTTTTGTATTTGTTCATTGTATTAACACACTTACTATACAAAAGCAAACACTTTTCACCAGTAGATGCATGATGCCCTGAAGGAATGATTCCTTGAAATGCCTGGTCTAAATGGCCATTCTAGGTTTTTGTAAGGGAAGACTTCCATCCAAAAATTTACCTGGCACCTAAGTCATGACAGCTGAAACAGTAGACTTGGCACCCATTTCCTGTTAAAGGACTCTTCAGATGAAGGTATCATTTCAATTATTTTGAGGACGCTGGTGCATTTTCCCAAGTTAAACCTCCTGCCATGATCAAGATGCTCTTTATTTCATCTTCTCCTTGGGTCTCCACTGACTTCCTGTGTTCTACAGGCCAAAACCTTTGCCTTTGCATCCCAAGCCCATAACAACCTAGTACAGCCATTTCCTACAAAACTGCCTGTGATGCGGCCCACTTGACTTTCTCATCCCAGGCCCTTTCACAGATCTGTGACTGGCTGGCTGTTCTTCCTCTCTGCACTCAGTCCCTGATCCCCCTGGTCGCAACACCAGGGCTCAAGTATTTTTGAACTCCTTATGCTATAGCTTGTTCAGACTGTTTGCAACCCTGCTACCAGTGTCTTCATCTTCATAGAGCAGTCTGTCATGTTATTTGTGGGCAAATCAGGAATGGAGAGATAAAAGGACTACTAACTCATTCATTCACAAGTACCTATCTTGCACCAGGCAACACCAGGCTCAGAAAAGACTGCAGAAAACAAAGTGTAGTGCTGCATGTGACTGGCTGGCTGTTCTTCCTCTCTGCACTCAGTCCCTGATCCCCCTGGTCGCAACACCAGGGCTCAAGTATTTTTGAACTCCTTATGCTATAGCTTGTTCAGACTGTTTGCAACCCTGCTACCAGTGTCTTCATCTTCATAGAGCAGTCTGTCATGTTATTTGTGGGCAAATCAGGAATGGAGAGATAAAAGGACTACTAACTCATTCATTCACAAGTACCTATCTTGCACCAGGCAACACCAGGCTCAGAAAAGACTGCAGAAAACAAAGTGTAGTGCTGCTTGGAACTGACAGTCTTATTAGAGAATCAAAGAATTACAAATAATTACAAACCAAACACTTTCGGCTCCAAGAAGACCTCTTGAAAGGCTCTCTAGAATCAGCTTGTCTCCTCCAGGCATGTAGCAATACAAACATGTAGGTTGATACTACTCAGATACTTTTTAGATTATTTCAAAGTGCACAAAGTGCTTGCCTAACCTCCTACTAAAACTGGCAGTCCAGAGACTTCCCTTTCACTTTTCACTTTCATGCACTGGAGAAGGAAATGGCAACCCACTCCAGTGTTCTTGCCTGGAGAATCCCAGGGATGGGGGAGCCTGCTGGGCTGGCATCTATGGGGTCACACAGAGTCGGACACGACTGAAGCGACTTAGCAGCAGCAGCAGCAGTTAAAACCTCACCTTCCAATGCAGGGAGTATAGGTTCCATCCTTGTTTGGGGAAATAAGATCCTAACTGCCTCAGGGCCAAAACCCCAAAATTTAAGACAGAAGCAGTGCTGTAACAAATTCAATAAAGACTTTTTAAATGGTCCACATCAAAAATAAAAGCTTAAAAAATAAATACACACTGTGTGTGTTTTGTTAGCAATCAAAAGTAATCAATAAGGATTAGAAATTTAGTAAAAAGTCATCTTCATTAGTAACAGTATGAGAAATAATGTTTCTAAAATCAGTTAGTAGCAGCTAAATGACAATTTCTTTTAATTCAATTCCATTTGGACAAGGTGTACAATTATTTA